>BGNK01001441.1:25324-70127 GCA_003297005.1 Symbiodinium sp. clade A Y106 | reverse complement strand
AACCCCTAACCTAAACCCCCCCACAAACCCTAAAAGCCCGGAGGGCGTCCCGGAAGCGACGGAGCTGGCATAGACTTACTCCCTCCGCTATCGCCCTTTCTCTGACTCCTACGGGGTCGACGGCTTGAGCCGGAGGCTCTTAAATTTTCATTATTTCTGTTATTTAAAATCCCGTGGATCTGGGTTCCACAGCTGCATGAACAGCCGATTCTTGTTATTTTAATTATTTTCTTTATTTGGGCTTAAAACATAATTACAATAATTAAAATCCCTTTCCTCCTAAGTGGCTCAGGTAAGATTCACGGGATTTTGGATAATAGAAATAATTGAATAATTAAAACAATTAACATCGGCTGATTTTTATTATTTTATTTGTTTTCGGTTCAAAAGTACTAGAAACAAATAAAATAATTAAAATCGGCTGGTTGTATTTATTTCAATTATTTTCATTATTTCTGTGATTTACAATCCCGTGGATCTGGGTTCCACAGCTGCATGAACAGCCGATTTTGATTAGTTTAATTATTTTCTTTATTTGGGCGCAAAAAATAAGTAAAATAATTAAAACCCCTTTCCTCCTAAGTGGCTCCGGTAAGATTCACGGGATTTTAATTTATGGAAATAATAGAAATACTTGAAATAATTAATTTATTTAAAATCGGCTGGTTTCAATTATTTCAATTATTTTAAGTATTTCTATTATTTAAAATCCCGTGGATCTGGGTTCCACAGCTGTATGAACGACCGATTTTAATTGTTTTAATTATTTTCTTTATTTGGGCTTAAAAAATAATTAAATAATTACATATTTTAATAATTATATATATATTACATATTTTAATAATTTTATATAATATTTTAATTATTTCAGTTTATAAGCACGGAAAGGAGTCGCTAAATAGACCCTAGAGGTATCTCTCTCAGATATGTATACATATATCTATGTGTGTGTGCATGTATGCATGTACGAACATAGGTATGTATGTATGTCTGTATATAGATAAGAATGCGTATACATATGTATATATATATATATATGTGTGTGTGTGTATGTGTGTGTATGTAGTACACGTATCTATACATGTGTGTGTGTGTGTGTGCGTGCGCGTGCGCGCGTTGTCCTCTTGCACAGATGCTAGACCGGTCATATGCATCAATCAATGCAAAGGAGCATGCAGGGGCTCCTGCATGCACTAGGCAACCACTATCGGAGACAATTGCCCGTCGGAGACCATTGATTCAGCTCACCGCCTTCATGCCTTCATAAGGGTCTTTGAAAGCCCTTTCTCCGCAGAGGCTTGCAGGGATCTCCAGTTGAAGACACTTCATTTGTGAGGCATGAGAAGCTCGTGGGGGGTGGGGGGGCGTGGCGTAATGGTGAGTTATCAATTATAAACCTAAGTTAATTAAAACAAGGGTGGGGGCGTGGCGTAATGGTGAGTTCTAAATTATAAACCTAAGTTAATTAAACAAAACCGTGTCCACAACTCAATGACATGATAGTACCAAAACGCGCATGCTAAAACTCAATATTGATCACATCCCCGATTCCGAAAATCCCTGAGTTTCGAGTCAGTTAGCGTATCTGCTTGCATAAAAGTTGAGAGGCAGTGCCTAGGCAGGGAATTGGACAGTGGGCCTGAAAAACTCATCGTCAGTAAACTCTTCGTCATCTTTGCTCAAGGTCCCATCGCCATTCGGATTCCAGGCCCCCCAAGTGCTGGCCCTGTGATCTCTCATGAAATGGACTGCTGGATTACCCGTGATTGCGGACAGAGCCCAAGACATTTGGCCACCTGCAGCCAGCACAGCATGTTGCAGGCACATGGTTGGTTTCATGAGCTACATTGCTCACCTATGCACTTCTGTTCCCCACCCTCGAGCTTGTTGTAGCCGCCGTACAGCTTTGCAAAAGCTTTCTCCATCAGAAGTGCCCACATCTCGTTGCTGTTTGCTTGTGCGAACCGTGGCTTGAGCGTGCCAGCATGGCAGGGAATCAGCTCATCGATGACGACCACGACCCACTGTGTACCCTTCCGCGATTGCACCTTGGGCTACGTCAGCTACGTCTTTCCTACTGCCAGCAATATCCAGGCAGCATGTAACATGAAGCGTGCAGGCGTGAACTGAATTTCCGTAAGCCTCGCACTTGGTCCCTCGGTTGCAATGACTCACACAAGCCACGGGCCGAATCAGGGCCATATAAATATGAGGAAGTGTAATGCAGCTATGCTTCCAAAGACGGATCTTGTACTTCCCCCGAGGGTCGAAGGATTGTGTCAAGAACGCTTGCTGTAGAATTTCCGGTCTTTCTGCCACACAAGCCTGCATATGCAACAATCCGCAAGTGCCGAGTATATACTTCCCAGGTCCCAAGTCAATCCAAGCCAGGAAGCCAGCGCGGCAATCCTCATTTCGCAGCAGTGCACCGCATGCTTACGAGCACGTGTACCTTGCAATACCTTACATTGTTTGTGGAATCTGGCCGGGTCGCAGCCAGCAGTCGCCCAAAGCTCCCTACAGGGACACAGCACTTTTGGAATCGATTGGTTGGAAATTGTGAGGCTGGGCCCTGTCACCAAAGTTGTTGATATGCGCAACCCCGTCTGAAAACACACTTCAAGCCTTCAAGCCCGAGCTGTGACCATGTCTTTGGTGTTGTGTCACTTGCACGCACGGCAAACCACGGCATGACGGAACTGCCCTGCATTGCAAGCTCACACATTGAGCATGATGACTCCTCAGTTTGTAGGCCGTCCATCATGTGAACGCGCTCGGCAGGCATACTGTGCAGCCTCGATCGATCATTGCACCCGATGTCCCGGAAAACAAAAAAAGGGTGGCTTACGCCATGAGCCTACCTCCCTCCACAGACATGTTCTCGGATATGCCATCATGTCGTTTGAATTCATGTGATATCGTAATTAACCCGCAACATCCACCACAGCAAACACCCCCAGTGGCCCTGGATGCACCAGGAGCTGCCTGCTTCTTGAGGGGTCTTGTCAAAACACCCGAACGCGCGGGCAGCTGCACGAAAACGGCTACGAAGCCATATGGGTGAAGAAATTTGCGCTCCCCCCCCTCGACCTGCAGCAGGTCGGCGGCATCGATGCTGCCTTCGAAGAGCTCGGCACCACGTGCCTCGTGGCTGTCCTTCCCAAAGCAAATCGGCACAGACGTCTGACTCGCTGGGCGCTGGTCCGTCTCGTCTCTAACGTTAAGCCTTGCCCGGGCTGGCGACACACCCGTAAAACAGTCCTTGCCAGCGATCTCAGAAGCCTTGCGCCAGTCGGTTCGGCCCCCCTGGTGCAAAACACCTGCAGCCTGGGAATGCGGCAGTTGTCCCTAAGGCTTTCATTAGAAGACTCTAACCGCCTCAAAAGCATACATACCATCACAGACCAGCCACCGTGTCACCCTGGAGCTGTCCAAGGCTTTGGTCGCTCGCGGGAAAGTCTGCATCCTCCCAATCCCGCAGTTTACAGAGTTTACTGCACGCCTCATGGCACATACGTCTCCACAGATCTACGACGTCTCGTCCTCAAAGTCATCCCAACAGCAGCCCTTTGTACAGGAGGGCATGCACAGGAAGGAGACATAGCTGTGGCAGCAGGCACAACAGTAGATGCGGATAGCGTTGTATATCCTTAGCTGACAGTTGCAGCGGCGGTGCTAGGAAGTGCTGGGCATCTGGGGATGTCTCAGTGCTTCCAAGTGTCATAACACATGGACAACAGAAAACGCGGTAGAAAATGCATCCTCTTCCATCGCAAACCTGCAGGCTTAAAACAATTGCAGACTTGAGACATGAAGTTGTTCTATCGTCGGCAAACGCAACTTTCGCTGCCAGAGATCCAACAGGAGCAGTTGCTGCTCTCTTCACGACGCGGCACTTCATGAAACAGTGAGGGAAGAACGCTATTTCAGCTGTCTCTGGAAAGCCAAAGTGGAACCCGTTATCCAGGCACCTCCGGCCAGCATAGCACATACGGCTGCAACCACTTAGCACCGGAGAAATACGCACAGGCAGCAATGATGCCATAAAGCACCAGAAGCGCCAGGAAGGCCTGAAGGGAAGCACGTGCAAAGCATCAGGACTCCGTTCGGGTCTTGTGTATGAACATCGAGCATCTGGCTGTGCCAAAACGGAAGAGAATCATGAAGTTCGACATGCCAATGCCGAAGAAGGAGGAGCTCTGCACATCAGAGATGCTCATAGAAGAGATGGAGATGTGAGGTGTGAACAGCCCCGCAAAACTCGAGCGACGCGCGGATTCCTGCAAGGCGGCAACGGCTGCAGCTTCTGACTCCACATCTTCCTCTGCGTTCACCCCAGCAGATGTCCTGAATTCCCTTTGCGAGGCTCTGTTTGGCAGCATCTGTGTCGGGGACATTGCCTGTCCCACTCACGAGGAATTCAACTCCAGCTTGTACCGGGAACCACGTGGAACTCTTCGGAGTAAAGCCTCACAGAGTCTCTCAGACTGTCTCGTTTGTTCACAAGCATAGAAAACCTGCGGAGCGTAGGCCTGCTAGGTCATTGCTCGCCATGAAAGCAGACCTCATCCATTCACCCCACTGTGACCACTTCTGCTGATCCAAGCCTGTACAGGTAGCAGAGCAGTTCGACAGTTCTCAACCACGAGACAACGGATTCATGCTGCTTGGAGGCTGCAGCGCTGTTCGAGTGCCACAAACACACACACAAACTAACTAACTACAAGTACGAAAACATCACCACGCGCCTTGCACTGTGAAGGCCAGCATAATCAGCTTCGAACTTCGATCCACGGGCAGTGCGCACCTGTACAAGTCCTGCACTGTACCGCGGAGAGATTGAAGACATGGCGAGAAACGTAGCAAGTGTGGTGCAAGCGGCACGTGCTCTCAAAGAACACAAGGTGCTGTATGCCACAATCAATCGTTGCAGGAAGAGCTCCTCACGCAGGGCCACCTTCAGAGCATCGTCGTTGAGGGCTCCAACTGCTGTGTGGATGTGACTGCGGCACGGCCAGTTGTTGGCCTTGCAGCAATGCAGCCGGTTAAGGGGGGGAACGGGGGGTCGAGTCGTGGAGCGCCAAGTTGTTCTGTAAGCAGAGTGTCAGAATGGTCGCTCGATTTTTTGCTAGCGAACTGTAAATGATGCCAGCATCACTTATGGCCAACAAGTTGGCCAAAGTCTTGCAGAACCTTGAACCTAATCTTGGGTTGAGACCCTACCCCCTGGCTCCCGGCGCCCGTACCCCTGCTGCAGCGAGGCACTCCGCACAGCTTCGGCGCATTCAGCGAAATGGAGCCATCAAGAGATATCACTTCAGCATCAGGCGAAGACAATCCACATGCCTGCATCACCTGCAGATGGCCCGGCCATTGCGTGGCTTGACTACTTGACTTTGTGGGTGCTGGTGCATCTGCCTGCGCTGACCACTGTGGCTGCGCAATCGCTGGCAGGAACAAAGGCGAAGCCAGCACCAGCAACCATCTCCGCGCCATTGCTCTGAACATCTCGGCACTACGAATATAGACTCGACATTCGGCGTACGGCCTTTTTTCCAAGCCGTCGTCAAAACATGAGGAGAGTTTGGAGACATGCTTTTCAGGGGGTGTCGGCTGTGCTCTCGACTCAAAGGCCTCGGCATGAGATGACTCAAACAGGACCGGTGAGGTGATTCGTCTCTGAAGCATCGAGCGAGAAGGCGAGCTGCAGGCTTTTGCTGAACGCCAAAGGCCCTCCAACCCGAGCTCATGTCAGGACCGAGCTGCAGGCTTTTTGTGTCCTTTCGGTTCAGATTTTCGCGCCAGGTTGGCCAAGCCCCCTCCTTGATGGCGCCTGGTCGGGCTGGTCGGGTTGCAAGGAGTTTTCTCATTTTGACCGACCACTGCTGTGGAGTCTTGGCGCACCGCGCAAACTCAACGCGGAGTGCCTGCAATTCTTCCTTCACAGCCTGAGAAATCGACAAACATTTTCACCTTCAGAGGCCACAGGCCAATGCATCCCAACGGGTTCCGCCTGGTAGGTCATTTCGTGCTTTGCTCGAGCCTGCCAGGCCGGGCTCTCAAGTTAAGTCTCACCATGCAGCTTTGAACAACCGAACCCTGCAAAGCCTTCAGGTCGAGCAGCTTCTGACGCAGCTTCTCGACGTCCGTTAGATGACGTGCCTAAGTCCGCATCGGGCCCCAGAGGTTCTCGTGGAGGCTATACAGTACTTGTACGACTACGACAACAACTGCTTCAATTCAGCAAAGCTTCTGTGACAGACCGGACAAAGCCCTGAGAGTAGTCCGTGCAGTTCAGCATGACCTGCGATTTGATGTGCTGCGTCGTTTGCTTGCAGCCAACTGGACCGAAACCCTTGCTTCGCTCTTTTTCTGCTTGTACGCAGCGTGCGATGACAGGTCCACACCATTCACGATCTTGTTCAAGGACCCCTCAGCTGTCCCTGCTTCAGATCCTGCAGCTTGTGACTCCTGGCTGCAGGTTTGGAGCCCGCTCTACGGCACATGCTGAAGAATTCAAGCACCAGCAACCAGTACAGCGTAATACGGCAGTCGCTGAGTCAACTGATCAGTCCAAGAGTCAGTGCTGTAACCTTCTGGTTCTTGTCATTGTGCACCTTGCGGAACTCTTGCTGGAGCCGGTCCACTTCCTGTTGTGCCTTCTCCTCCTTCTGCACGTTCATCTGCACAGGGTCTTCCAATCGCTTGGTAAGGACGCCAGTGTGACCGCACTGGCAAAGTTGGCGAGGCAACTGAGATCGACAGATGATTTGCAGCCAAGTTACTTCGTACATCCTGGTTTCATAAGCCAGCTGCTCCCTTAGAAGTCTGTCTTGCGATCTGCACACTGATGGTCTGTTAGTCTGCAGAACACGTTGTAGCCCATTCCGTTAAGAATCTGTGCTTGCTTCTTCTCCATAGTCTGAAGCCGCAGAGAGGCCTGACAAGATGGGACTCTACTTCAAGACGTGCTGCAGGCGACAGCCCGCCTCCTCAAGTTTTGCCTGCTCTTGTCTGAGCTGACTGTCGAGCTGCGTGGCTGTGCGCGTCCTGAGGCAGGCTCTAAGACTTTCTCGTGGGGCTGATTCGCTCAAAACGACAAAGCTGGCCGGAGGCTCTGCTGCCGCTTGCTTTCTTTCATTGCTTCGACCGCCCGCTGCCTTGGATTGGGAGCGACAGAGACTATACGGTGTGCAGTCGTTCGCTGTCTTTCGCTTCCAAACGAGGAGGGATAGTTGCACAAACATCCACCAACGGTCACCAACCCCGTTGCCGTTGGCCCTTGGAGTTGCATACCCGAGATGCATGTTGGACTGCTTTGTCTGGTCTTCCTTGAGGCGCTCCTCAACATCCACTTTCATGTGGTCGAGCTCCTTCCTCACATTCCAGACTCATAGAACAACGGGCATCTCTTGCCCCTTGTGCAACTGGGAACCAGAAATGTGCCGCATGCTGGTTTCAGGCAACAGGACGTCTTCACAGGCACTGCAGGCGGGCAAGGCTCAGACTGCCGTGCTCTTGGTGCCTGAGTGTCAATTTGTTGAGTTGTCCGCGAGACCCTGGTGAGAGGCATACGAGCGAAGGGCTCTTCAAGCTGCCAGGATACTGCAAGTTGGATGCGTTCTGCTTCGCTTCCGTTTGCAATGCTGCCGTCTCTCTCGTTATCTCTTGTGCCTGCACCTGACCAAACCGGCATCGACTGAAAGAAGCATGTTGAGCGCCAGATGCCGAGCCTGGTTCTGAACTTCTTGCTGATGCAATCTTCCTTCCGCTTCGTGGAGCTTCACCTGGTAGGGTTTCAGTGCCTTCTCTGCCTCCTTCATCCTGGCATGCCAGCAAAAGAGCCACAAAGCTTCGCAAAAGGAGCAGGGCGGCTCCTTTCGTCTTCGTCGTCCACGATGTGACGCTGAGCTCGATCTCGAGCAGCGTTGAGCACGGCGGCTTTCTGCTCCTGCGCACGTGCGCACGGCTTCAGAAACAGCACCAAGGCAGTGGGCTCAGGAGGGCGCTCAGCGGGGGGCTCTCTGGTCCTCTCTGGTCTGCTCCAGTTGGGTCTGAACCTGGCGCAGCTCCGCCGCAGAGACAAGACCGCTTCTCGAAAATGGGACATTCATCTCGATTCCAACCCGCATTTGCATGCCCCGATGCGCCTGACCCCATCAACACGTTCCTGACAACTACAGTTCGCAGGGATGGGGCCGAACCGAAACCACCGGTATGTTACTATGTTGGCAACTTGCTTCTGCAAGCCTTGCTGAACGGCCCGAGAATGCCGTCCTGTCTTGCTCGGATCGCACTCTTCTTCCCTTGTTCTCCCAGGCATATGAGGCGAGTTAGGCCTCCCGGGCGCGAGGGCCCGCACATGTTTTGCGGGCTGTCTAGAGGGGAGTGAAATTAAGTCCCGCAGAATCAGGAGTGAGGGGAATTCGGCTCGCTTTTGCAAAAGCCCTTCCTTGACCGTCCTGCCAGTGGGAATGCTGGATCCCCGTTGCGTTGTGGCTTGCTTCAGCTTTCGCCGGGCGTCTCCTTCTTTATCCCTTTCTATTTCTGCTTCTCCCCTGTCCTTTCTGCTGACTCCCCTTGTTTCTCAACTTTGTGTTTCAAGCCCTTTGCACCTTTCTCTCTCTCGCGATCGCGGGCCCGCGCCTTGTGCAGCTTTACTTCTGCAGCGTCGTGAATTGCTTTGGCAGCTTGCTGCTCCTGTCGCAGAGCTTCTTCTTCCACCTTGGCTTCCTCCTGCAAGCGCAGAATGGCAAAGACAAGCATGAGAAAGCTGGAATCCGGTCGTCCTTGTTCTTGCGACGGGCTTCTTTCAGCAGGAGCCTGGAAGAGACACGACATGTCAAAGGAAGTCTTCTACACAGCTATGCTGGAGTGTGTGTGTGTGTCTCACGGCCAACTCTGGTCGTCACCTGAATTTGACAGAAAGATCAGGGTCGCTTGGACCCAGTGTAATCCGCCAAGTGTCACCGAACCTCCGAACCCGGAACGTCACGGTCCCTTGCACCTGCCATCTCCGATCTACCTGCCCCTGCAGACAAGTCGCTTGGTACGTTCCAGGTCTTTTTCAGCGAGCGACATTTCCTCAGGGTTGACTTGTCGAAGCAGACCCAGTTGACCTCGAAAGGCGTCTTGCAGCACAGTGCAGCGTCGCAAACGTGTGGCTTGGCGGCTTGGGTCAGGCCTTGTTTCGACTCCACGAGCCGCTCTTCCACCAGATTCGCGACCTTGAGCCGGCTGTATTCGGCTCTCAGGACAAGACCGAGCACATGCAGGCACCTCCTGGTTTTCCCTCGTGCGTCGAGCTGAATCCCATCGTGCCTCCTGCACCTGTGCCGACTCCCTCCTTAGCTTCAAAGTTTCTCGCAACCCTCTGCACCCCTGCCACACCAGCCAAGCAAAGGGCACATCGCTGAGGTTCTGCTTTTGAGTCCTTAGGCTCACCAGTGTCGGAAAAACACACTGAGGGTGTCTTTGTCCGTTCACCGCACATTGTCTTTGCCTGTCACCGCGTCTTGTGGTGTTCACCGCGCATTCTTTTCTCGGGTCAATACGGTTTATGGTGGCACACGGTTCAAAGTTTCGACTCTCGGTTCACGGGGCTTCGGGCTTGGCGGTATTTTGGGTTGACCGCGTCTTGGGTTTTCGCCGCTCACTCTCGCACGAGGTAGGCAAGGCTCGGGGAGTTAGGGCAGTTAGGGGTTTAGATGGGCTTGGGGTTTGAGGTGATTTCCATTTTTTGGCCTCTTACTAGGACAAGCCATGACAAGCCTGCGACGCAAGGTACCAGATAACACGCAGTACATCCGAAGTTCAGGAGCAGCAGATGTAACTTCACGGGTTTCTCCCTCGCAACTCGGACTCTGCGTGGGTTCAGGCTTTCTTGTTGCCTCCCATCTGCAGGGACGAGACCCGCATTGCAGGGTGGTCAACGATAGGGCTTGATGCAGACGGATTGGACTTGAAGTTTGGGGTTTCGGCGCGCGCACTCATTAGCGAGGAAGGTTGACAGTTGGGTGTTTTTGCCCCGTGCGACTGAAGGGTGCTGGAGCAACCAACAACAACCGAAAAAAGACACACTTGATGTCAAGCAAGAAGACCAGGTTATCGAGAAAGCACGAGTTCGACCAATGCTGCAGGTGACAGGAAATAAAAGCATGCACAAAAAAAAAGAAAGGCACAGTTAAAAGACAATAAAGAAGCAGTAGATGTAGACATGCTTGCTGTCAGGAAGATCCTGCAGCTGCATCCTCAAACATTGGTTCAGGAGAGGCACGCGAGCTCCTCGCCTGAGTTGCGCACAGCTCATCTTTCAAGAATGCCCACACCGAGTCAAGTTCTGAACAAAGCGAAGGCTATTGTCGCCAAATGGCGCGCATCCTTCAAGTCTCGCTCGAGCTTGTTGCTCTTCATGACAGCAAGGCGCGCGCCGTTGTTGTATTCATCTTCCCGGTGCCGAATTGCGATCAGCTGATCCTCATCTCGAGACGTCTTGGTCCGGGTGAGCCTTCACTTGCAGAGCCACCTCTTGCAGCATGTGTCCTCGGTGGTCTTGAGCAGCTGCTTCTGGGCCTTGATTTCCTGAGCAGTCCAGCTTGCTTCTCCGACCTCGACGCTACCAGTAGCGCATTCCTGGCCTGGTTCAGCTTCTTCACCTCCTCCTCCCCTTGGAGCATTTTGTTTTGGAACTCCTGCGTCCTGGCCTGGTCGCACTTAAAGTGAGAGCCACGAGAAGCTCCGTGCTGGACATCGCAGGGCCTTGGCTCGGAAAGCCTTCTCCAGAACTCCGCCGTGGACCTTTGCTAGTTCTTCCATCCTGCGGAGATCACACGGCTGCACGTGATCACCCCAGAGCTTCAAAACCGCGTGCACCTGGACTCCCGTTTAGCCATCATCTCAGCGCGACGTGAGTATGACTCTTCCTGCTGCAGCAGCTTGCGAAGGCTGCAGGAAACTCCAGAACTGAAATTCGGCCTGTCGCGAGAGCTGTTCCATTTTCAGCTTTGCCGCTTCATACTGCTGCTGCTTAAGAAGCAGCTGGCCAGTCATCTGGGCCTGAAGATCGCTCATAGCACAGGTGCGAAATCGTTGCGAAGGCCCCCAAATGAAATCTCCTCTCTCGAGCTCCTAGCTCTACCTCGCTGCCAAGAGTCGACGGCTGCCTGGGCCTGCACATGGGACTCCGCTCCAGCCTGCGGCTCAGCGTCAGACAGCGCTCTCCGCCCTCACGTCTTGCCCTCGCGGCCCAAACCTTCGCCAGACTCAGGCCCACCTTGGCGAAGGCTTCAGTTCGTCTGCGACCGATTTCGTGAGAACCCTGTCAATCAGTCCATTCCACAAGAGCGAGGTCTGCATAACATCGCTTGGTTACCACAACTCAGACCAGTCAGAAAATCAAAAAAGGCCCATTCATCGAAGGAAGCATGTCGTTGAGCCGAGTTGAGTGGTGGTTCGGCGGGTATTTCTTGGCTGCCGGCTTGCTCGTGATTGAGTGGAAATATGGCTGAGTTGGTTCCTATATAGTCTGGAAAACATGCCAATGACAAAGTTGCAGCCGGAGCAATGCCCAAACTTGATGTCCGCGCATGGACCCACACTAGATGCTCGCGACTAGGTGCCCTTGCCTTATCGCTCTTGGCCCACTTACGTCCTGTTCGTGGCGATTGTGATGTCGGCGGGATGTTGCATGTGGCAATTCTTTAGCCGGTGCCACATTGCTGAGCTGAGCACCCCACTTCATTGATTGGCTGCGCAGATCCGCATGCCAAGCCAAGCAGCAGAAGGTGCCACATCGGCCACAGGCAAACAGAGCAGACACCAGTTGCCTATTGCAACTAGCTGCGGGTTTGAGCCACCCAGGCTTAGGATCATTCATTGGCTGTGAGTCATGTGGCCATGTATATCGAACATCCGAAGTGGGGGAAAACCATACTTCAGACTGCCTGCACCTCCCTGTCGCTTTTGATTCTCTTCGAGGTTGGCTCAGCCAAAGCAATCTGCGGCACTGGCTGTGCAACGACCTGCAACTACAACAGATCAGCTTGCACTGATGCCCATAGCACCCCCACCTTGTCCCGTACGGGCGCAGGTGCAGGTGCAACAGCTCTGCGATTTTCCCGGACTTTCCCGCCCTTGGTCAAAGAAGAAAAAACTCTGCAAGCTGCACGTGCACAATGTGCCGGGCTTTCCATCAATAGCCGGGGCCTTCACCTTTCCGCGGCTTTCCCGCGGGTCGGGCTGCTTGAACTTGAGCCGCCATCGCAACTTAGCACGCCGCACCACCTCAAGCTGCAACTGGATATTAAAACAATCGACCCCTGCAAAATGACACCCTGCTTGCAGGGACGCTGGGAACTCGGCCCCGGCCGTTTTGGCTTTGGCCTGTCTTTGGCACGGCCAAGGCCGAAATCTTTGCGCACAAGCTTCCAAGAACTGCCGAGAGCCTTCGACTTCGACTTTGGGGCCATGCAGTGCTCCAAAGAATACCGCGGACCAACTTCACGCTTGAGCCAAATGCTGTGATGACCTGGTTTGCTGCTCGCCAATGTGTGGACCTTGACTGGGGAGTCAGGTTAGAGCCTGAAGCCTCCACGATGCCGCGAAAAGCAGGGAAGCGAGTTCCCATATCCTGACGCAAGACATGTCATCACTTCCGCGTCGGAGTTCATCTCGTGTCTGACATGAATAGATCCCCCGCATCCGTGTAAGTTTAACTTGAACACCACGACATCGGAATCACCGATGACGAAAGCCTTGCACCCAGCTTCTATGCACAGGCAAGCATGGCAAAGCTGTAGGACAAGCAATGCTGCATTCTCATCTACTACAGCTGCAGCCGGATGCCGTTGGCGCAAGTTCTTGGCGCAAGTTCCAAATAAGGAAAGAGCCTGAAATCCTGGACACGAACTCAGGCCCACGCCCTTGATCCTTGCTGGCTGCAAGACTCAACTAATTGCGTGCAGCAGACAGCCTGTACATGCTTGCTGCAGGGGTCAAAACCCATCGCGCTGGTTGGCTCGTGGTGCCCTCAGCGCTTTCTCCAGCGCTGCCGGCGGCGCATGCAGCCAAAGCTCCTTGAGAATGTACTTTGAAATGCAAAAGGCTGGTAGCTGCTGCTGGCGGCTAGCTGTTGACTTCTGGCGGGCGCCCGGCACATACCACCCCCACCAAGCATTGGTGTGTCTGGCGCAGCCTTCATCATGAGACGCCGTCGGGCGCCATGACGGGAGAAAAAGCACGGGACATCAGACGAAGAGCGTGTCCTATTACATAAGCTGCATCTGGTGAGGCCCTCCCCCTTTGCTCAACTTTCGACGACACCGAAACCTTTGTCCCCCGGCAGACACGACAGGAAACGGTAAACAGTTGACGCTGGAGTTGACGCGGCGGCCTTCAGGCTGCGGTAAGGCATCCAGCTCCTCCACGTCTTGCAGCAAGCAGACTGGAGCACCAACGTGAAAGTGACCAAAGTGACCATGCCCTGAGTGAGCTTTATGGCCTTTTAGGGCCACGAGCCGTCTCCTACGCAGTCGTCTTGTGGACCGGACCCGCCTTCAGAACAAAGTCCAATGCAGCATGGGGACAGCGACCGACAGATGGCAAGAGGCCCTGCAGCAGTGCAGGGATGCTCAGCTTAACACTTGACAGATTCACACCTATGCCTGCCTCATCATGCCGTGTTCGTGCAAAGCTCTTCGAAACGTGTTCTTCAAGAGATGCTCTGAGTGCAGTGCCTTGGCCAGCGCCTGTCGCGCAGCTGCAGGCAGTGCTGGAAACACGCCGGACCACTCGTGGAAAAGATACCTTGAAGGCTGAAGCTTGAAACAAAAGAGGCACCTAGAGCGGAGGTCCCAGCTGAGGTGCAGGCTCGATCTGCTCTCCTCGTTGCATCAGCTTGTCAATCACGTGCTCGCATTGTGCAAACCTTTTTGACGGGTGACATCTACGCAAAATGAGCGAGCCGCTGTGCGCGGCACGTGAGGCCCTCGTGGACCAGCAGCTCCTTCCGAGAGCAACTGCCTCGACTAGCCCAATATCAAAAACCTCCCGCGTCCTTAAAGACTGCATCAATCACCTCAGCTGGTAATTCGGGGTCCATGCTGTACACCTGTTCAGCCAGGTGGGTTGGAAGCTGCATGTCATGCTGCACTGCCCGTGCCTCTTCGAACATGGCCGTTACCATCGCGTCGAAGATCTCGGGCCTCTTGCCACAAGTTGGGATGTTCAACGAGATTGTCGCGAAGTTGGATTCGGTACTGTCCTGGCTCGTATATATCGGCAGACCAAGTAGAGGAAGTCGCGACTTCCTGAGCGAGGCTGCGTAGGGCTCCACAGGCCTGGAAACGAACTACCACGACAAACCTTTCGCCATGAGACCCCAGAAGAACCCAGTGTGAGGGGTCGCTCGTATGCTCCCATGCGCACCTTGTGCCTCAGGTGCCGAGGCTTCAGGGAGAGGTGAGCCTGCCTTGTGCCACTAAGTCCGATGCGAATCCCAGCAGCCTCAGGTCATCTTCCACCCTAGTCGCTTCCTACTGTAGTCGCTCTATGGCCACTCGTAGCATGCCCTCATTGCGACAAGCAGCATGGCCGCATTCTCCTTGGCGAGCCGTGGCCAAGCCTGAAGCACAGTGCTGCGTTCCGTTACAAACTTGGCGTGGACTCCATGCCTCGCGCCGGTCAATGACCTTTTGGACCACTCGCCAAACCTGTCACAGAGATCTGGCAATGACCTGACTGGGACCTGTGGTCCCGGCATGTTCCGGTGGTTCGCTCCGTGTGGGTCCGGTCCAGGCAAATCAAAGGACAGTGGACCTGTTGCACTGGTGCACACCGGCAGTTCCACACCTTGCCATCGGCTGTATGGAGCGCACTGGAAATCATTCCCCGCACCTCGGAGTCTCACTGCTGTCTGCTGTCTTGCCCAAAATTCAGAGATTGCTACGTTGCTACGTGCAGGTGCTCAGGGCAGGGTCAGGGACTTGATCCGTGTGAGGTAGGCCGGCGGGCTCGGAGATCGGCCTTAGCGGCACCAAGCGGGCCGAGCGGTTTCGGCCAGAGCTCTTGCCGACTCCGCCTCGCTGACGCAGCGACTTCCTGTATGCTTGGAGGCAGCCTGGAAAAGAGAAGCCCCAAAGCTGAAAAAAAGTCTCAGCAAAACAACTCGGCCAGAGATGCATCCTTTTAACTTCGAAGTTGTCTCATGCTTTGAGGAACTACGAAGAGTTGCGATCGCGGCACTTCTACCCTGCTCTCGGCACCTCGGTCTGGAGCCCTTGTGGCTTGCAGCTAACCGATCTTCCATCAACTTCAGCACGCAACGAGGTGGGTCGAAGTTTGGATTCCACTACAACCGATGAGTGCTCCTTGAGTGTAGCTAGAGCTGCGGCCATTTGCAGCTTTGTGCTCGGGCTGTGATGACAAGAGCAGTCTGATCACTTGAAGCGCTGAAAGATTCCGTTGTAGAAGTCCTTGGTTGGTGGCGGCCGCGAATGCTACCGCCAATGAGCGCAATGCTACTCCGATGGTGACTAATGACTACTTCTACTTTGGTGCTGCAACTGCTTCCTTTGTTGCTATAGATGCGATTAGCAGTTCTACACAATGCAATGATCTAGTAACCGACTTGGTTACAACCCTAAACTGAACATGTGCTGTTGCAATTGCTTTCTGGAGTGAAGAGATGCATGCTCTCCTCGAGGAAATCGGTCAAGCACTTCCTGCATTGGCCCTCATGTGGCGATTCCGGCTCCCTATAATATGTCTTAAACACGCCCCCTCATTCGGGGATTCCGGCGAATCCTCTATCTTAAACACCCGCTCCCCCCTCATCGGGCGATTCCGGTTCATCATATTTATCTTAAACACACCCCCTCATTTGGCGATTCCGTTCATGCATCTTGAACAAGCCCAACGATCAATTAGAGTATGAAGTGGGGAACTCGCACAGCAAGGTTTTGGAGTTTTGGCATTCAATATCAACAGATGTTTCCTAAAGAATGGCACACCGCAAACAGCACAAGGCAACAAGCAAAAAACTAAAAGCCACAAGCAAAAAAATCAACAAGCAACATAAAACCATTAAAAACATAGTCAAAGTGGGAAAGCAAAATGCAAAACAACAAAACAAAAACAGCTTCATAAAAATTTGAAATCCCATCGGACTGTGTCAGGCCAGTTAACGGCTGATCGTGGCTGCCCGACTGGCCCGAGTTGACCAGGAGAGTAAAGCTTGCTCAAGCTGAGACAACTTGATGCCACCCTCTTGAGCGACAGCCGCAACGGTCCATAGTCTACATTATATGCAGTGTTTAATCCACTGAAATTGGACAAGGCCCCAGCACCAACCGAAAAGACAATCAGGGTAACACGCCACCTTCTGCATCGGCCTTGCTGCAGCACCTGTATTGCCGGTGCGCCCTCTATTGCTGCAGGATGCTGCAGCCTGGATCTGAACAACTCTTGGGTTGGCCAAGCATCGATACCCTTGATATCGAGAGGGTCAAAGCCAAACTGCTCAGCGAGGAGCTGCTTGACCGCCCTGAGCTTGCACAGGTATCCGACAAGCAAAGGACCTTCTGTTTCAAAAGCTCCTGTGACCATTCTGGGTTAAGGTTCGCAAGTTGAAGAGTGCGTGGCGGTGGAATGGACAAGTAATCGACCATTGTCAACTGCTTCGTCGAGTTGTCTTGAAACGTGACAACCTTATGATCAGTTGTCGACGCTACAAGGGCGCCTGCGTGGATCTGCACAGCCATGGCCGAAAACTCGCAGGATTGTAGTCCACACTCTGAGGGCTGTGCAAGATCGATAGAAGACATTATGCGGTCGCCCTCTGCTTCATCAACGAAATATGGATAATGAGCTGAGCTCGACATGTTCTTCTGCAGAACATACATCGCACAATTGTCGGGATTCCTTGGCCAAACATGTGGAACGGTTTAAGCTCTTGCTCGACCAACATGCTGGCAGGCAAACAAACTTCGGCAGATGCACAAAAGGCCTGCTGTGCAAGTGGAGCTGCCAAACCGTGTGAAAGGTGTTGGGCGACCAGTGGAATAACTGCATCAAGATTAACCGCATGGTCAATCCGTGGGTAACAACTATAATGGAACTCGCTCCGCTTTGTTCCATTAGGTGTCCTGAGACCGCAGGGGAGCAGACCATGGCGAACTGCCACAACAGCCAAAAAGGCGGACAGAGCCGCGATGCAAACAACCCAGATTTCACCAGGCTGCTATCCATCATCGAATCCCACCACTGTCTGGTTCTGTCATAGACATCAGCACCGCTCTCCCCAGTCGGGAAGCGATACCTTAACATCGGGACCGACAAAGCACTTCTCTGTGGCAGCCACATATACACCACTTCTGCCACTGCTCCGTGTGTCCGGCTCCGATGTTCAGGGTAAAACAGAATTGGTGCACTTGGCGGCACCCACGGCGGTTCCGTGTTGACATTTTCGACAGACGTATACAGACGTCGAACTCTTTCCACTGTCCCCCTGCATCCTCCGGGGTCCCCCGATTCACTCCGATTCTTTGTACATTCCAATACAGTGGCTTTCTTTTTAACTTTTTGCCTTCGAAACGCTCAAAATGCCCTAACAGGGCCACATAACTATGTGTGCTGTGCCCTCAGAACGCTCGAAGTGCCTCAAATCCTAGCAGGTCCTTGCAGGTACCATGAGGGACAATTTTGAGGCTACGCAAGCTGGTGCCGCCGTCCCCGGTGGTGGTCCTGGTGTAGTCACGTGGTGCTCGAGGTCATCTTGGTCATACTGGTGGTTCTTGTGTTCTTGGTCGTCTTGGTCGTCTTGGCTGTCGTGGTGCTCGTGTCCGTCATGGCATGCATGGTCCGCTGCGTGGTCTTTCACTGTTGGGGAATCTCCGCGCATAATCTGAAATACAAACACCCGCACCGCGGAGAATTGTGCATTCGTCTTTGCACTGTGCAGTAGCAACATCGCAAAATACCGCGGAGCTCCCACCTCACCCCTACTCTGCCATTTCTCCAAGGAACCAAAATCTTCTGATCTTCGTGCTCTCTTGACGAAGGCCGACGAAGTTGTCACCTTTCAGGTTTCCGTGTGTGTAATGAGCGATTGACTAAGAGAGAGCTGGCACTAGTTAGGAATCTTAGCTTAGTTAGGTGCCCGTCCACGCCTTGCAAGTTTCCAAACTCTTGCTCGCGAATTCTGGGATCCACAGAGACATCCACAACCTGGTATGGCTCGAAAGCGGAGAAGATCATGTTTCTGGCCTCAGCTGCCCAGTTGCCAGAACACGAGTCGCGATTTGGTCATGTATCGTGCGTTCGCAGCCCTGGGCCCCACACTGTTTGCAGCGTTCGTTGAAAAGGAGAAACATAGAAGTGGACCTTCTCATCCTGGCGTTGCCCAGGCGTTTGCTGGAGCTCAAAGCCATGCGGTCACTGGAATTCTCTGAAAGGCCGAGACACATGTACAACCTTCTTGACGCGCTTACCCACAGCCACCGCCTGCCTGCTCCCCAACCTCAGCAGGAACTCCCTTCGGCTTGTGAGGTTGGCAACATTCCATGAGAACCTGCTCTCTTGTGCTCGGACCGTCCGGGTATAGAGCGTTAGCCTCCTCTAAGACTCTATGCGGCCACTGCTAGACTGCTAGGCAGTAGGACCGGTTCTCGGCTGATTTGAGGAAGGATGTCTTCGGGAACTATACGGGTTGTGTCGGCCGCTTCTGCCCGTAGATCGCCAAAGACCATTAGAGCGACTGCCACCTGAGAGCCTCTGAAAGCGTTCTGCAACCGTCACAGAGCTTGCAGCACAGATGTAGAACCGGAAAGTGTCAGCAACAGAACTGAAAAACACATTGCCACACGAGCAGTGTAACGGTGTTCCGGAATGAGAACTCGGCCAGTGTATTCTTGGAAAGCTCAGGGCAGGACTCAGTGAGTTCCATGAGGTTATCGCCCTTCGTCTTGAACAGCGTCTTGTCAAGGTTCCTTTGCTGCTTGCTGGATACAGAGGTCTTGAGTTAGAATTCTCCAACCGCGACCGAATCCGGGAGCTAGAGAAGCAGCAGTTCCGTTGAACGACTTTTGCGGAAGAACCCATCACACTCACGGTTACGTCTGCCAATGGAAGCAGGCCTCCCTTCTGATTGGCCATGTCCTTAGCCGAGAGAAGAACATCCTGCCTAGATGGCGGCATGGAAACGCTCTCGATGCATCCGAGACTCGAACTAGTATAATCTTCAACGGCAGCTTTTCTCGCCTAGCGTCTGCATACCTGCGCAGGACCTCGGCCCCTCGGTCTCCTGGCAGTGGCACGACTGTCATGACAGCAAGAAGATGCCAGTCCGTGTGGTACTGCAAACTGCCGCTCAGCCACGATAGGCATTGAGACCGTAGGCTGCCAGCAGCCTCGAAGTCTCACAGACACGGAGCGAATGTCTTTGAAGTTTACAATCACAGCGATTACGCAGACAAAGCGCCCTGATGCGCCGCCCAGCACACCGCACAGTAGCAAATGCCGCCGCTGCAAAGGTGGAGGCGCAGACATTGCCAGGTGAATGTTGCACGTGCGCGTGAGGGCAAAGTACGTTACGATGGGCTCGGCTGGGGTTTTGGGTGCCATCGCTACCGGCGACCGAGTGAGTCCATCTATTGGTTGATAACACGAAGTGTTCCCTTCTGGTGGAGGGCCCAGAGGCCCCAGGCCATGCAATTGCTTGGCAGTGTTGCTTCTGGCATCGCGGGACAAGAGCTTGACTTTCCTGGGCAGCCGTTCTTTCAGTAGGTGCCTCCGAGCTCCTCATATCGGCAAACTCTCATTTGGACAGCATGTAAGAGATACCGTGACAAGCACCACCGAATGTAAACCCTGTCGGCAACAGATCTTGGTCTCGCTCCCACATGGTTTGATACATGCATGTCCATGCCTGGGCCGCAACAGCTTCGGCTTACAGACTTGTGACTAGAATTCCTTTTGAGATATGACTCGACGGTCACAGGTCAGGCCTAACTAGGACCGAGTCTCTGACTGCAGCCGCTCACATGCAGCCTGGGGGCTGATCTGCCGATCTGCCTGAGGCACCTCTCAACACACGCCGTGCCTCCAGCTCTGCTGCATCGGCTCCACTCGCCATAGCCTCAATGAGATACCGGAAAGTGGAAAGCCCTTCAAGCGAATGCAGGCATTACCGCCTCCGAAACAAGGCCGACCAGTTCAGGCATTACCTCGTCAATCTGGAGCATGGACGCAACCTGCGCAAGTCTCTCAGCAGTCGCGCAATCGATGCTTCAGCCTATCCCGCTCTTGGCAGCCTGCGCAAGTTGCAGTAATTCTGTCAAGGAGGAGGGGTGCCAAAGTGCTGTCAGGCGGGCCTGGCAACTGCGCACGTGCATAACGATTTGCCATGCCAGTCCTGCCTCACAATGAGAATCCACAGCCAGCCGGCCTGCAAGAGCTGTAATTGTGGAGAAGATGCCCAAAAACTATGCGACGGGTTCTTGCATATTGGGGCTTTGCCTAGAAGAGCTTCCAGGATGCCGATATGGCAGCCAGCGGGCATGAAGACCTGTTCCATCCATATCCCACTTGGCGACAGCAACCGGAATCTTCGATGCGACTGCCGAAAATGCCGTTAAAACGCAGAGCAGAACCCGGTTTTCCGCCGACATGTACAGATGCTCAGCAGGGCCCCATCTTCGCCCGCCGCGAGCTTGGCCGTTCGGGAGGGTGACGTCGGTTCTGCTTGCGCTGGTGGCCATCACGGAAGCATTGAGACGTCGGAGGCTGCACTCACCCAATGTGGATCCCCTGGACATACGAGAGGAAAAGCTCGTAGATTTCCTGCTTGTCAGAGCGCCCATGTCACCAACATGTTCAACTTCCATCGAACTTCAGACTAGACTAGACTAGACCAACATTGGCGGCGATGCGGGCGCCGTTGTCTGGGTTTTTTGTCTTTCATCCTACTCACTGACGCTCGATCTTCTCCTCCTGGCCTTGACTCGTCACCAAGGCACAGACTTCAGTCAGCAAAACGTGAGACCGCTTCACCTGGTGGCTAATTAGGAGGTATTGGAACGGGTGTGCAAAGCCTCCGGGCTCCCCAACATGGCTCAGCAGCCTATGAGTAAGACAAGCAGGCAGAACCCGCGCTTTTCAAGAGGAGGCGCAAATAGAACAAGCCCGGGTGGTACCTGTACATCCTTTGCTGGACAACTCATACAACAACAAGTCTCGCAGGGCATGGCATATGGCCGTGAGGCATCCTCCGCCAAAGAATGGATTCGCACAGCATGCCGCGAGAGAGCGGGCTTCGCATGTGGCTGCATTCCCGCTCTTCCCTTCGCCTCTTTTGGTGGGTGCTCATTCATTACAAATGGTTTGTCAGTGATCCTTGCACTCGTGTGGCTCGCCCAGCAACTCGGGCTGTCGAGCGTATCACTCCCTGCCAGTCACAGCCCGGCAAAGAGAGAGCGTCATCTTCTTCATTCTTCTTCCACACAGCCAAGAGAGCAGGGTTGCCCCCCACTCCCCGCGCGGGCACACGCCCTGGTTGTCTGGTCTGTTGCGAACTCAGCAGGATGAGGCTCTGGGCTGCACCGTGATATCCCTTCTTATTAGAACACTATAGCCCCTCGCCTCATCGTCTAAGGCAGTTGCTTGCTCTGTTGCTGCGGGGCGAGCTTTATCTCTTTTGCTTTCGTCAGGGCTGTAGTGAAAGAGATTTCCCCCCTTTGCTTTGCTCAGGGGCAAGAGCTGCAAGCAGTCCTTGCCCCCCCCCTCTCTCTCTGTCTCTCCTTCTTTGGGGCCTGTGTCTGTCGGCATGAGGCGACGTCGGTGCGTTTGTCTGTGGCTGTCTTTGTTGTTGATGCCGGTGGGCTTGCGGGGCGCCGTGGTATGACTCTCTCCGTCCCACATAGGCACGAAGATTGCCGAGCGTCCTCTGCCCTCGGAACACGCTTTCCCATCTATGGGTGTCCACACAAGCCTCCCCTCACGTGTTCTGCTCGCGGTCCATGCAGTCCAGCCGGGACGTTGAGGAAAGATCGCGTGTTTGAGAAATGACACGACATGAAAACAGCAGCCGTTCATGCAAGAATCGCATTAAAGGTACTACAAATGCACCACTGGCCACCCATTGGTTCGCTTTGGATGCTTAGGTCTATATGCCGACATCTCACCCGGACATAGCGCATAGATCAGTAGCAATCATTAACTTAGTCAGACCATGTCCGACCATTGCAGGCGATCCTCCAATCTCTGCCGCTTCTGCTCGGCACCTCTGCAGGCGAACTCTGCACGTGCAGCGCTGAGAGTCAGCTCGACACATGGCAAGATGCGACCAGAGGAGTTGACTCATTGGCATTTTGCCCTCTTTCGAGAGGAACAGATCATCCTTCGTTGGCGGGCGCCTGCAGCGAAATGTTATGAACCAACGCCTGCGCATGTCTTTGCCAAAAGCACACACGCCTTATCAATGCCTTGGGTGGAACGCTGCCACTTGGTTCGTATCGAAATGTGTAGACCTCGTTGCTGCAGCTTTGCTGAGTCGTGCAGCCTGCTGGGCCCCAGGCCATGTCGGAGCCCTTCGACTGGCAGCGGTAGTTCTCCTCCGGCCAGGTCCGTGGGAGAAAGCAGATGTGCAATCTTCAGGCCTTCTCATCTGGACGTCTGTTGGAATCTCGCCGATCCCCGTATGACCGATGGTAGTACCTGCACTGTGCTTGAACAAGAAGCACCACATTCCCCACTCGCTGCGATGTTTTCCAGCGACCGGCCTCAGGCTCCACTCGAGAAACGGCATCGTCTCGACGTGGAGGAACTCGCCTAGAACGGTGCTTCAACACAAGATCTGCATCTGACTTGGACCGCTTGGATGCATATTGAGGCACTGTTTTGCGCGCCGCTCAGGATATCGGAAAACCTTAGCTGGGCGGCCGAGCGAGCACGGTCTGCATAGGCGGCAGAAGCCCGGCAAGGCAAACATGATTCGTCAAGTCAATCCAAGGAGCCGAACTCCTGAGAGCATGGGCAAGCCGTTGTCTCTGGTAAGGGCACACGGCAAACTCGAAAGCCGAACAGGAACAAACAGCATGCATGGTCCTGTGGCATTGGAGTTGGAAGCAACTTTCACCACGCCACCGGGCTTCACAAAACCTCGCAGGGCCTGTGTGTGGCAGGAAAACGCACAAGCAATGCGCGGACATGGCACAGCCAAGTGAATGTCACCCCACCCGGAAGAAGAGGTGCATCAAGTTCTCATGTCGCCACCCTGAGAATCTGAGAACAGATGAAACAACATCCATTCGATGGGGTCCCGTTGAGTGCCATTGCCGCTGTTGCCGCCACGCGGCTCACAAAGGGGTGGCCATCAAAAAAACCCTGCACCACTCCAGCATGTGGAAAGTTGTAGTAGACGGCCCCAAAGCTGTTCTCCATGCCCTGCGTATGTCTGGCGACGGGAAGTCTTCAATCTTATCAAGCCTTACAATTTCTTACAGTTACAAACTCCTTCAACAACGCCAGGGTCACCACGACCTTGCTTGTCTGCAAGCTTCCTGTTTCTAGCTGTCGCAGAACCGCAGAAGCTGCCCAAGCCTTGACAAACCGCCTGGATGCCTCGAGCCCACCCGCCTGGAAACGCGGATCGACAGCAAGCCGGGTGCCATCCACATTGTGCAGGACTTCTGCATGCCTGTCCTCCAGTTCCTCCGACTTTGCAGCGAAGCAGTCTTGTGGATGCATCCCACTATTCCGAACTGCTTGCGATGGCATCACGCAGCTCCATCTTCCTTTCTCCCGACGCATACTCGCAACGTGGGATTCCTTGACAGTGCTCTCAATCTCCGGATAGCGTTCACCTGAGGTCCAGGGTCCCTACATGGCGACGTGTGCGGCTGGCAATGCCGCTTTACCAATGAGAGAGTAAGTGTGGACCGTGGCTGCTCTGCAACCAGGGAGCGCAAGACTTCGATCGTCTCGAATGTGGTGGCAACGATGCGGCCGACGTGACCCAAAGCCTGCCCCATCAGTTTATGATTTCAAAGGCAGAGACATCCCCTGGCCTCACGATGCTTCGCAAGCAACTGAGAGAACGTCAGGTTCGCGTCGCCCACCTTCACGGCCGCCAAAACAGATGCTCTTAAGCACGCGAAGCGCAGATCGCAATCACTTCAATATTGAGAGGCTACTTCGCAAGCCATCAGTAAGGGGTGTAGCCCGCATGCAGGATTCTGGCACCGGCTTGCTGCCCCAGTGGCCACAAGAGCGTCGTCAACGGGGTTGATAAGTTCAAGGCGGTTAAACCTGACATGGGCATGAGCATCTCCCGCAGCAAGCGATCCCCGCGTGTTTTCGTGGTGACTCGTGGTGACTCGTGGTCTTGAGTCATTGAGGGATTATAAGACGGCGGGAACGGCGCACTGGGACCCAGTGCGGCGCGCCTGCTGCAGGTCAGCGGCCCGGGCTTCTCGGCGGCCGCCTCCTCGGTCCGCTCCGCGTCCTTGCGGCCGGCGCAGGGCGCAACGCGCTGTATGGGCTCGCGGAAGCTCCTCGGCGGACACCAGCAAGGCGGCCTCATCCGAGAGCTGCGACACGGAGGAGGTGCCATCAAACTCCTGGAGCTGCATTCATCTTCATGCATCTCAAAGCCTCAAACTTCAGAAACTCGACCGTGACACACACCACAGTGTAGCGGTGCCACCACACAATAACCCGAAGCCGAAATCTCCTTCATGACATGCCGCAGGTCCTGCGCCAGATGCTTTACTTTCGCCGCTACAGGCACTGCTCTCAAAGCTTCTGCCAAGGCGTGCTTTCCCAACTTTTGCTGCTTTCTTCCCCAGGTTTGCAGAAGATGGCATGGCCAATCTTGTCAGCTGATTTGCACTTCCAGCTCTCCAGCATACAGCCGTCGGCAGTCGAAGAACGAGCGAGAGGTGGATGTATGCTGACTCTGCCCACTTGTGAAGGTCGCTCCCGGCCCGGAACCCTCCGTACGTGTCGTGCTAAGTCGCGCTTTTGAAGCTCTTACACTGTTACACCCTGCAGCGCCTTGTGCGACAGCTTCCGGAGCACTGCAACATCTGCAGCTGGAAGGTCCCACCTCCGCGCAAACGCGGTGACCTAAGCCGTGCACCCCGTAGGCCACCACTTTCAACCAGACTGCACCTGTCGCTTGGACAGACGAGGCCCAGACCACATCAATTTGGCTTCCACCAGACGGGCCGTATGCATCCTCAACGACACTAGCTCACTGTAGCTCACTAGCTAATGCATCGTCCGAGCTGAAGCTGCTCAGCGCACAGGTCCTCCCGGAACTTTAAGATGGTCCTCAGAAGCAGGCAGTTGAAACGTCAGCATCTTGCAGGTCGGAGACTTGCAGCTTGGACACTCATTGAGCTGCTCAGCCGCCGTTTTGTGGGTTCCATCTGCACGAGGTGCCCAAGCTTGAGGCCTTGCGATGCAGGGACACTCTGTGGACGATGGTGCAGAGTTCGGAGGATTCATGACCCTGTGACCCGGTGCCTCCAACCTGCGGCGACTACTTTTCGAAGCTCCTCAATTGCCGCTGCCTGAGACATCTTGTTTGGTGCTAGGTGGCATGCTCGGTTCAGGAGCTCTTTCATCTTCCATCAGAAGAATTTCTGCTAGGACTGGTTTGTGCTTGCGGAGCAGGGCTGCAGGCCAGCTGACCAAGATGCTCCCTGGTGCGAGCGCCGGGAGCTGCAGAGTTCTTCCCGCAGGCCGCAGGTGTCGGATGGTGGGAGGATTCAGTCTTGAGCTGCAGACATCTTTCAAAGCTCAGATTTCGAGCTCTACAGCCACCATAGCCACAAAGCGAATTGGCACACAGCACTGCGCTATCACCTGACTGTACTGTAAACTGTCATAATCCACACCCCCCGGAGTGCATCATGTCTGCGGGAGCTGGGTAGGCAACTAGAGAACACCGGGTCTCTGAAAGCTGAAGCCACAGGCCTAACTCCCCAACCTTGGGCTCAGCAGATTCAATTTCAACCCAAATAGTACAAGACGCAAGATCAGCAAACTGAAATGGCAGTGCATCCTGCCCGCACCCTGATGAATTACTTCTGATGGCTCCGGGACGAGGATCGAACACCAAAACCCTCACTGCCAGGGATGGCCTGCATCACGTAGCGCACCGCCCGTTCGGCAGACAACCCCCACCGAGAAAGGAGCTGTGCCCTGAGGACAAGGACTGCGATCCGGGATTCAGTTACCTCTTGAGTAATTAGCCAAAGCCACTGGATATAAGGTCCATCGAGGCTCTTCTACGTCGCTGCTGGAGAACCAGCAACATACTTGAACAGCAAGTTGATCGATCGAAAGCAACTCGCTTGGGCAGGGATTCTGGTAAATTCGAACGCCACCCGTCGCGATCCGTGGCGATCACAGCCACGACAGTGCGCTCATGCAAATGGTGTGCTGAACAGAAGCTGTTAAGTAGCCGTTGTGCCCGTCCGGAATATTGAAGCCGAGGTCTCCGCTTCTCGGGATCCAAATCCACGGCTGCCTCCCCTTTGTGCCTCCTGAGCAAAAGAAAGGAAGGCGAGGGAGAGAGATTACTTCTCCTACTTCTCTGTACATGCATATGGGCGTTGGGCTGCCGCACTGCGGCGTTTGTGTGCGTGCGCGTGCGCGTCTGTCTGTGTGTGTGTGTGGGCGTCTCTGTCTGTGCATGTGCAAGTGCCAAAGCAAGTACAGTGTGTATGCCTGAGTGTCGTGCATGTGTGCGTGCTTGTGTGTCTGTGTGTGCGTCTGTGCGTGCGTGTTTACTTTTGTGTGTGTTTTCTGTATATCCGTCTGTATGTATGTAATGTTACACGATGTTAAACGACTGCATATGCATGTGTACATACGTGTACGTATGCGCATGAATGTGTACGAATGCATATAAAACTTGAGAAGAGGGCTACGAAAGCTAGACATGACTGCAACAACGCTGGCAGAGACTGTTTTTTGCGCAGTTGCCGCGCGTGGCTGCAAGCAAGCACGCATGAAGTGCCATGAAGCTTAAGCCTGCAAGATGACAGCAAGATTCTCCTTGACACGGGCCCACATAAAGATACACTGTTGTCGTATCGTAGTGCCTTGACCGACCTCATTGCGCATCGGGTGTCCCTGCGTCAGCAATGACTCGGCCATCCACGAGCGGTTTCGATGTAGCTAATTACATGAGCCTGCCACGTACTTGCACTCGGCCACGTCAGCACAAAGCGCAAGTTGCCCTGCTGCTTAAACAGATGAGCCATGATGGACCTTGAGGTGAGGGTGTGTGTTTTTGTCTTGGGGGGGGGCGGGGGGGGACGGTGCTCTCTACTACCTACCTAAGCGGCAAATGACAACTCCCGCAAGCCCGCAAGCTCAACAGAGCTAGCTTGCTGGAAATAGTATGAATTTGCATATGCTTGCGCATGAGTATGTACATGTACGTGTCAATGTATATGTACATGTCTATGTATGCGTGCGTTTATGCCTTTGTGTATGTAGTCTTTCTCTTTGTCTATACAAATGTAATGTCTCTAAACAAACACGCACATTTGAATGAATGTACATACACACATTTAAAATACAACATGCATACATGCGCATAGTAGAGTCGCGTCCGTGCATAAATACATACATACATACATACATACATACACACATACGTACGCACGCACATACGTACATCCATGCATGCATGCATTTATGCCTGCATGTGTACATACACATACATACATACATACCTACGTACGTACAACATACATACATGCATATACCTACCTACCTACCTACCTACCTCCTACATGCATACACACATACGTACACACAGACACACTGTAGCACACAAACGCAGCGGTGAGTTCAGAACTCAGCTGAGACATCAACAGGAAAATATGCCGGAGAGTCTTCAAGAAGCTCTGGTTCCCTTGTTGTCTGTGTACTAAGGAAATCGGAAGCCAAGGAACACTTAGAACCTGAAACCTTGAGTCGCACATTCAGAAGCACCAATGCACAGCGACGATAGCATTTTGCATTGCAGCGGACAGCAGAGTCGACTGGCGCGTCCCAAAAATCATGCATTAAATTCTCGGCTTCGCTCTCAGGAGCCAGTATGCACTCGCAGCATATTTGGCAGCTGCGGCGCAGAAATCTGAGCAACCTGGAGCCGGCAGGGAAAACACGCAACCATAATCCGGCCAGCGATCTGGAAAAACCGTATGTCACAGTGTTCCGTCCCGCCGAAAACTCAAAANACCTGGAGCCGGCAGGGAAAACACGCAACCATAATCCGGCCAGCGATCTGGAAAAACCGTATGTCACAGTGTTCCGTCCCGCCGAAAACTCAAAAGCTACACCCAGGCAACTAAACCAAACGAGGAAACCTGAGAAGGCAAAACCTCTAACCCAGCTCGCACTGGAACGAAGAACTGCTCCGTGAACTACCACGAAAGCAGTCAAAACTAACCGTCCAGGAACTGGGCACTCTACACTTGCAATGGTGGTACTCGCGGTCACCGTCACCACCTCACTGCGGGATGCAACCACCAGGATCGAAGGCGACACCAGCCCCACCATGTCCCCAACCGGAGTCGATCAAACCATCTGCCCGCAACATGCCAATCGTAGAAGTCAGCGCAGGGCGGCCAGTTGCAGCCTTCGTGTACAAGCAGCTTTCTCCCATCAGCAGTGAGCCGTCTGAAAACAGCAGCGGATTCCAGCCGTAGTAGCACATCAGCGGGCTTGCAAAGGCAATCGCGCTATTGCCGTTGTCCTGCATCACTGTCGTTTTGGAACCACTGCTAGAAGCTTCAACCTCAGCACCACCATACAAGCTTTCCATGTCGCCGGACTCGTGTTCGAGCACCCTGTTGTAGTTGCAAGTGTCCTTGTGGACTAGCAACCGAGCGTCATGGCAAACAACTCCGCTGCGGCATGAAAGCCAGTTGCTAAGGCCAGAGTACGTNCCGGACTCGTGTTCGAGCACCCTGTTGTAGTTGCAAGTGTCCTTGTGGACTAGCAACCGAGCGTCATGGCAAACAACTCCGCTGCGGCATGAAAGCCAGTTGCTAAGGCCAGAGTACGTGCTCTCCGCTGCACCACTAAGGGCAGACACCTCAGCGGCATCGTACGCAATGATGCCAGAGGGTTCGCCGTAGTTGCCCGCATCCTTCCGCAGGCACTCCCTAAGCGGTTCCCACTCACCACGCCAACGCCTCGTGATGCTCAGCTCATCCTGCCAATGCAGCTCCGTAAACAAGCATCTGCCACGACCGTCAGGGCGCGGGTCAGATTCCCAGACTGCAGTGAGCATCACCAAAGCTTGCTCAGCCATCGTGCGAATCTGTGCCTTCTGAGCCACCAGGTTGATGCCAAGCCGATCCTGTAACGACATGCGCAGGGCCTTTAAAGAGATACCACTACCGAAATGGCTACTCATCGCCGCAACTTGCAGTGTTCACATCCTCCTGTAGCAGGCCACTGGCGCCCTCGAGCTGCTCTTGAAGTAGCCATTTCCCTTGACACTTGGCGAACTCCATTCCCCGAAGGGCTAAAGCACGGAGTTCTGGGGTCTTCGCTATCCTCGCTGATGAGGTATTCGAGCCCCTACAGCGACGATAGAATGATATAAACAATGCACGGCTTGTACTGTAACAGATGTCACAAGTTGCAGGTACGTCGACTTGGCGTCCCAAGTCGAAGCAGAAAGGTCTTCGTTGGTGCCAGCCTTCTGCAATCCCCTGGCACCCCATTGCATTCTCGGATGATGACATCTCTACGAGTACACTCTGGGATTGAACAAGTAATAATGCCCGTTGTAGCTTGGGTTCCCCACACACACACATGCGTCGTATACCTACCTACCTACCCACCTACCTACCTTCCTTCTTGCCTACGATGATCCTACCGAAATCCTCAAATACGCAGGGATGGTGATGATGATGGCGATGATGATGAGGATGCAGCCTTGCACATGCTTTCAGCACGCAGCCTCTCCCCCCATCACCCACTTCGTAAGCTGAGATCAGATCTTCGCCGCAGGCTCGTCTGTCTGCTCCGTGCCTGAGAGCCTCAAGCAGTTTCGGTGACTCAGGGCTGGGATGCAGCTGCATGCAGCTACAAGCATGCCCGAAATAGTTTTGACACTTCGATCGGTGTGCTTCGGCTAGTCGACGTTCTGGGTATGGGCTCCATCTGCCAGGAATGGACAGACACTGCAAGACTCGACTCGACTATAGACACATACGACACGAGGCACAGTCAAGAAAACGCAGTCCGAACATTCAGCAGCATCAGATCGTCCAACTATTTTAGAGGCGCGGCAAGTTGGAGCATTGATTATAGAAGTGCGTCTCAAGACCAAGCGGAGCTGACTACATGCCACAGCACAATCCCACGCTGCATTACATCTCAAACAAAGTCGTAGGGAGTAGAATAGCTGTGTCACGCGGAAACTAGCCGCGGGTAGGCTGCATGCATGTCAAGACGCATGCGCCGAAGCTGCATACTGCCTTGAACGGCTTCGCGCATGTCCTCTGCCACGTCCTGACCGGCAATGGGCGAGGTCTTGAGATCTCTGGAGAGCTGACGAACCATGCATATCTGCACATCCGTATTGCAAACCTGAAAGGTGCCCATCGGTCCTCCACGTCCAGGTCGTCTTCGCGTGCAGGCGATGTCTCCTCGAAATGGACGGGCACGTGCGTTGCAAGAGCAGGATTGCTGTCCACTCCTCGACTGCCACATTGCCCTCTGCATCTTCGCTCAACTCCGGCGCGGCGTCGTCCAAAGCATCAAGGGCATCAATGTCCTTTGCCAGCACACGCAAGATCAAAATGGATGGCAAAAACACTCTGCCTGGAGTATTCGACGAATCAAGTGGAACTTGAGCTTCATGCTTGCAAAATGTTGCTGGCAAGGGTCTTCCACGTTCGCCTCTGCATTCTCAAACTCATCCAATACTGCATCCTGGGACTGAGAAGGCTTTGGCATGGCTTGGCGAAACTGCCTGCCAAGCATACAAACCGCTGTGATACATGATAAAGTGAGGCTTTACGTGCATGATAGAGCACATCTGGTTCATCCTGGGCCTGGAACTCATCGACGGGATCCTCCACGCCAGAGACGGAAAAGCGTTCATCGCTAGCGCTTAGAGCGGGCGTGGCAAGCCGTGTCCGGTCCGAGTCCCAGCCCTAAGCCCGCTTGCAAAGGCACTTTCCGTTACCGTTTCCGACCTCCTCCAGCTCGGCTGTGGCTAGAACCTGCCACAAGGGCAGAGGCGATTGCATAGCTGCATAGCTACACGCACGGCTTGTGCCTGAGAATCCTTGGCCGGAGCGGATGTCTTTCTGAGGATGGGCGAAAAGCTTCTCGGAAGACTGTAGGCTGGACGCGGCTGAGATGCCTGCCGAAGCAACTATTCTAAAGACTCGCAGCCATTCGACGCCCTCTGGCACTTGCAAACTGGAGAACTTGTCGCGCTAGATCCGGTAGCCGCTAGCCCCGAGCCGCACTGGCCTTGCCAATGACTGGGCGACTGAAGGCTGCCGGGCGATTGGCTGTGGCGCTTGCGATGGGTCGGTACACCACCTCAGCAGTCAGGTGCAGGGATGCACAGTTCAGCGGTAAGCTGAGAAGATCTCCATGCAAATCAAGGCACCATGTCATCGGGCCATGATAGGCCGGACCGCTGCGATTCAGCACCCTACTTGGGCCGAAGAACCCGCAGAACACGCGGCGAATCAGATGAAAAACAGCTGCTGCCAAAACCTCACTTGAAATGCGGCTCCAAGATCTCCAAAGTTCAACTAGACCAACTACGAAAGACACTGTGCAGCTCAGAAACTGCGAGCACAAGCACTAACCGTTGCCTGCACTCTGGGAATGTGGTCGCCAAGAACATCTGACTTGCTCTGTCTCCACCTCAGATAATACAACGCGCAGTACAGATTCCTTGCAGGTGTGCGAGAGCACGCTTGGCGTGTTGCTTAAACACCTTCGACGAGGCATGGACTCATCTGCCAGAGCTGCTGCAATGTACCTCACGCGATCAGACGCGTAGCGAACGAGTGAGCAAAGCTGATGATGGCCACTCATCCGGTCTTGATTTATCCTCAATTAATTGTGTGCTCCGGGCACGGTATGCGGGTGGCCACCCCAGCGGTGACATCGATCAACTCCGGACGAGAAGCAAGCCTGTCGAATCTGCAGCATCACGTCATCAGGATGTCAAGCCGACAGACGCTTCGGCAGGCCTGCAGCCCTCTGGCCCCTCAGAAGGCACCTCTGAAAAATGTGCTTCTCAAGACACAATGAGGAGCCATAAGCTGTTGCAAGTTCGCCCGAGGCTGTACGTTCTCAGGTGTTGTCTTGCCCTTTGGACTACTACTTACGGAAATGGATGGAACTACCCCCAGCTGTACTTGTTGGGGCTGAAGACTGGTGCAACAACCCCCAAAACTCGCGGGCCACTTAGTACCCCTGAAACCCAAAGAAACCAAAAGAAGAAGGATTCTGTGAAGCTCGTTTTCGCGAGCATGTCCACTAGCTCCCAACCAACCAATCATGGCGGGGTCGGTAGCAGAGGGTCCACAGACAATGCGAGGTCTGGTCTCGACCAGAGCGCTTTGACCAGCGATGGATTCTGATCTTCGAAGGGTGTATGCGGCCGGAGTCCAGATCCGATGTTGGATCAGTGGCTGTAGCAAAAGACCTCGGACCTCGTGAACTAGCGTTCAGATCAAGGAGCTCTTCTTCAGGCAACGCCGTCTTCGAAACCCGACGATCGAAGCTAACCTGGACTCCTGCCATGCCCGCGAAAAAGGAGCATTGGCCTGGACATCTGCCTCCGAGGCGTGGACCTGAACTCTCTCTTTCCGACTCTCAACTGCGGTCAAAAGGCGGGTGCTGGGACTCTGACCTCCAAGGAGACAAAGCGGGGAGACTGCCGAAGACGAGGCGACCTGAGCGCCTGAAATTCGCAGCGCACGAAGTCACGACGGTGACAAACCGCATGCCTCATATCAGGCATATCACGACATCTCCTGCATGCCCTGCCTCGGCTGGTGGGTGATTTGAGGTCGACATGGCAACATGCACTCCAATGTCACACTTACGGCTGCGGTTGAACCTTTCAACTTGTGCCTACGCTTAGTTACAGTTTCAGGAAGTTTCTGATATTCACTGCAAGTTGTAAACTATTGTAAGCTGCATCTGTTCACCTGTCGGCGTGGTGCGGGAAGGCCGTCACTCCACATGACTCTAAACAGGGCTCCCCTTGGCGACCAAAATTTCAGGACACAAGTCTCGCTCTCGTGCCCTATGCGAAGCTCATCTTCTTGTATCATTTGGGAACAGTATATAGAACTTGTTGGAAGCCATGAACATCCGTAACAGTTTGCCCAGATCTCCTTGCTCGACAGATTCGTGGTCAACTCCCGGCCCTCGTCATGCCACCTCAGAAGCAGCAGCAGCACGCTACAGCTCTGTTCCGGCAGGTCCCAAGGGTCTGAGCAGGCGCGCGGGCCCTCCATGCCGTCTGCTAGCGCAATTGCCTGAAGTTCCGGCTTCGGTCCAACTTTGCGGCCTGCACATTGGGACATGAGCCTTGTCCAGGCAGGCATCGATCCAAGCAGAGTCTTCAACAGACCTGGGCTGCGCGAAAATGTTCTGTTGGGTACCGCCTTGCCAAGGCCGGCACGGCGGTTTCTCCACCTTCTCCCTTCCCTTCTCCAGCCGCTTCTCCTGCGCCTTCGCTGCGACTTTGGAAGCTGGCACCTTGCAACTCCCATCATGGCGCTTGCGGGTCTCCTCAAGGACTTCCGCAAGGAAAGCGAGGCCGGCCTTGCATGCTTTGATTGCCCATGCAATGCTCCGATTTTGCGCTCTCACATGCATTCGCCAGATAAGGCAAAAAAAACCCTACGGCCGTATACGGGCCCAGAAACACCAGCCAGGTCCAAATCTCAAGTAAAATCTGAAGCCCGGTAAGAAGCCAAATATCGAAGGCAGTGCCACACTCCAAAGCCCGGACCGGGCTCGACGTAAGGTCTGGGCCATCACCAAAAGGCCTTGAGTCAAGAAGACTATAAAGAGAAGCCTGCACCACGGCCTGCAAGGGCAAAGGTAAAATCTCAGACCTCGCCTCTCAGCCTGGCAAACCAGCTACTCGGCCTGGAAAGGCAGCCTGGGAGTAGCAGCTGCGGGGCCAGTGCTCCCATCTGGCACAAGTCGAGGCAAAGGCACAAGCTGTGAGCACGACGGAAGCTGCTGTTGGATTGCTTTTCCTGTTGCCCGAGAACTCTTCACCAGTCATCATGAGAGCAGCATAGGCATGTGAGACCGCCTTCAATCTATTGATCCTTCGAAGGCCTTCAAACTATCGACCTTGTGAGACGGCCTTCAAGCTAACAATCCCGGTTGGCTGATCAGCTGTCTTAGCTGCGCCACGGTGACACGATTTTTTCAGAGATTCCCGGGCCAATCTCCTTTCATTTCGTACCATGGTAGCCGGCGTACCAAAAGCACTCTTCAGAGTGACACAGCGACAGAGCGCTTTTTGACTGGCGGCCACTCGGTTTCTGTACATCCAAGGAGCCGAAGGCGGCTTTCAGCTGTCATTCTTTCGCTGCTTCGCCTGGGCGCAAGGCGGCCAGGCCGAAGGATCCGGCGAGAGGCTGGAGCACCACTCAGACTCAGCCGCCAGCATCGATGTATGATGGCTTCTGTCCAGCAATATGCGTCGAGAAGCAAGCCTCCGGACCTGGCTTTCCGCCATAGGTCTTCCCCTAGGTGTTCAAGAACTCACGTCAGGCCGCCACAAGGCTAACACTATGCTCCCGGCGGAATCTTTGGCTGACTCCTTGACCTCATTTATTTTCATGGCTTGCTCCTTGAAGACTTTCCTGGTGACGGGGATGCGTTCTGTCCTTTCTGCTAGTCATTTAGCACCAAACTCTGGCATGAAGTGCAAACCAGCATCTTTTGCCACTTGTTCTTCCGCAAGTCTAGAAGGTCTTCAATCGCAAAGCGGATGCGCTTGGAGAATGCCTGGCAGACTATACAAGGATTGCACTCACAGCCTGTCTCCTCCAATTTGGTGCTTTCTTGTAACACAGAGACTCTGCAACTGCGAGCTTCGCAAAGTGACTGTGGCTTTGCCCCAGCAGCTTGAAGACAGCTGCCTGCCTGCTTGCCGTCGCTCGAGAGATGCTTGGACAAATCCTTCAGCCGAGCCTGGCCCAGGAGTCTCTCACAGCTGTGGTGACTATGATCACACGGGATGCGCACGGAGTGCGTAGGCTTGGGGGGAATCAAAACTGGTGAGGCGAGTGACGGGTTTCGTCAGCAAGATGGCCAATCTTGAATCGGTATTATTAGCATGCTGGCTGTGAGTATTTCCGAAGTGTGACTCAAAGGCTGTTGCATGGCCTAGAACGGAGGGCTCCGACTGCGGAGTGCCTGGAAGGAGTTCATCAAGCTTTCTCCGTGCGTGTTCTCATCGAGGGTGTGCCCGATGGCCTCCAGGTGCGCAGAAGTGCTTTTTGTCTGTAGTTGGCGAGCCCGTAGGATTGCATCGGCCCTGCCGCCATTCCCTCGTCCTTCCCTTGCATCTCCTGCCTCGAGCAGCTGGCATACACACCTGAAACCCGGCACATCAATTACACATCAGGAATTGTAGAATGAACCCTTTCTTGCTGAGGCACAGCTAGAATATAGAAAACCAAATCTATATTCTTGGAAAGAATTGCTCCAAAAATGCGCTTTCAACATGCCCTTCAACGATTTACATAAATGTTCGAAAAGCTTTTAAGTCTGTGTACATTCGTAGGTACGTCTCACACACCGAGGCACTCAATCATGTGCTCTTCTGGCACAGTGTTGCCGTCCTTGATGCCGATAAGGTCGTGTACCACCTGCCCAATGACCTGGCACAAGCGCAGGCCAGACGAATGCAGATGCTGATTCGTCCCAGCCTTCACTGCCAAAAGCTGCCGCAAAAACAAGTGACCAATAAACTTCCTTGTGATGAGCGGTTGTACAGAGCAAAATCCAAGCTGCCCTGAACATTGAAAGTTGAGTGCATCTGCTCGCACAGCTGAAATCGAGAGTCATGTTGGCCAACATCATGTCCTTCTTCCGCTTCAGCCTCAATCTGAGCTCTTCAATGCTGGCACTTGAAAGTTCAATGCTTCTGCATTTCGCATCTTCTTGCGGACTCTGATAGTCGCCTTGCACAGAACATTTCACATGCGTTCCATCTTGTCAGCCGAAGCAACTCTAATTGGAGGTCCTCCGCATTGGGAAACTTAATTCGTTCCTCGTCCGTGGCTTCGAACGTGGATGGCATGTTCTCAAACTCGTTTTGGCCTTGGCAAAATTAAAATTGACCGCGCTGGCGAATCACAAGCCCACATGCAGAAATATGTTCAATCCAGGGCGCAGTTGTTCAACAGCACCTGCCACATGGGTCGCTTTGCAGAAAGCCCGTGCTCGAGATGCGCTTGACCTTTGCGCCTTTGCACCTTGCACATTCCTCCGCAAACGCAGCAAGCTTTCTGGGGTTGGCACCCTTGTGAAGGTGGCAGGCTTCTCCCCTTCACTTTCTGGTGGGAACTCTGGGTATCTTGCCTCGCAGCAGCAAGCTTCCGCAACACTGGATCACGACACGACGACGACTACGTGGCTTGCTCGCCCTGCCGATTAGATTGCATTGCGGGCAAAGCTGAGACACCTTGAGGGCATATACCATGTCCGCGTAAGTAGCACCTCGGTGTGGGCGGAGCACTGTGCTCACATGCGTTGCTCCATGCAACAATCTCATTTTGCCCGGTCGCAGTAATGAGGCTCTGCCAAGGCCTGCCACGAGATGCGAGCCGCGCTCGCTTGCAAAGCGTGTCCGCCGGCCTTCTTGAAGATGATCTGAATAACATGCTTCAGTTCCTCGGCATTGTGGAGCTTTATGTTGGCCAGCTGGTCGACGATCTTGGCCAGGTTGTCTGGACAGATCTTGTTCAGCAAGCTGCGAGCCTGATCGTGGCAATTTTCAAGAAGACAGGCATCATGCCAGTTGGGTGGTGATGGCATGCGGTCTTGTTTTCTCGGTTTGTTTGTTCGTAACCGTGCAAGTGGCAGTGCATAGGGGTCGCAGAACTGGCATGACTATCAATCAGATGGAGCACGCACACTCGATATCCGCAAGGTACATTGTCACTGAGGGTCGTGCATGTCTTTCCAGCTCCTCCATGCGATCGTTGGCCTGCATCTTTCAAGGTGGCCAAACTCGGCGTGACTAGTCATAACATCATCGCGCCACATGGCAGCCTTGTCTTTTACCTTGTAAGCATTTTCGCTGGGCTTCAGAACCTGCGTCTCTTTTCTACCTGGGCAGATGCGGACTTGCGCTGCTTTGAGCACAGGCCGAGGCCGAGCTGGCCGAGCTGCCTTTGTTCTTCATCTCCGTTCCGAAGACCTGAGTCTGAGTGACTGAGTGCGTTGGGGTGCGTTGAGGCAACACAGCAGTGCCTTATAGGCACGCGACATTTGCTCGATCAGGTGCCTCCTCTCGCTTCATAGACTTCTTCCTGACATCTTCGGCAACAGGCCATCAACACATCACTGCCAACTAGCCGCTAACTAGCCCTGCCTCTCCAGCGCTGGAGTCTTGTCTCCAGGACGAACGCTGGCAGATCTGCGGTAGTCCGGTAGTCAGGATCAGTACAGCAAGAGCATGTCCCTTTCAATGTGCCGCCCAATCGCAACTCTGCCACTGCGCCATGCAACTCGCCCTTGTGCATCTGCCAAATCCTCAGCATCAGCTCACGACCTCGGTACGTTGGGAGTGCTGTTAAGGACACAGCACTGCATTTCTTGCATGCCCATAGCGTGTAGCACGGCAGTGTGCGGGCACGCACTCGCGCACACGCACGCACGCACACGCCTGACTGACTGAGTGACACACACACACACACACATGCACATGTGCACAGACGTACACATCCGGTTGGCCAAGCAACTAAAGACCTTGTTCACTGGAGTCAAATTGACCTGCGCGAGATCTTTGCAAACTGTGAAGTTGACCCTCCTGAATTTCAGTACCGGTAGTTGTTCAGCTGAGCTGCATGAGAGGCCCCTGCAGGCTCCAGAGCTATAGCCTCTGTTTGCATCACCGACTCCTGTCACAAGCGGATATCCTGCAGCACTAGCATCCAAAGCGCTGCGGCCGGGGGAAGGTCCTTCACCACCGCAGGCGGTGCATCCTTGATTGTCTACTGTCAACGCTCTGGCGCAGGGCATGCTGAACAGGAAAGAAACCTTTGCATCTGCACAAACAAAAACATGCTCGATGCGTGTCTTGTCTCCTTTGGAGGGTCGGATTTTGCTTCAATGTCGTCAGTTTGCTTCGCCTTCACCTTGGACGTGGCGAGGGCCAGACACGATTAGGCTGGCAGAAACAGAGCTGGGCCAAAAGCGGGTAGCTTCTTGTTTTCCAGCTTGAAACCCTTCTTGAGAGGAGGTGGGGATGCCGTCGGTGGCGAAGATGCTTTAGGTTGCCTTGGCACGGGGGAGATGCTGCGAATACCTGCGGATTGCCAACTGTCAACGTGTCCACCTCAAATCACCATGCTGCTAGGCTGCACTGGCTGTGCCGGAGAAGGTGATGGCTGTGGAGAAATAGGATTCGCTGCTATGGGAGCTGGTTGCTGTTGCGGTGTTTGGGTTGGTAACTGGGCCTCTTGCTGTGCTGGCGGTTCGGGCAACCTGGCCGTGGCCGGGTCGAAATACACTTCCCTATGGTTTTGATTCTTCTTGGCAGCCGATGCTGTTCGCATGGGCTCGAGGTTCAAAGCTTTGATTGATGAGGCAAACTGATGGACCGACAGTTGACTTGCCTTGGCTGGCATTGGCGTGGGTTGGTAACGCTGCACAGGGGCTGCAGCCGCAGTTCCAGTGGTTCCGGTTCCAGACTCACGGGGTGCACTCGGTGCGTGCGTCGTGTCCGAAGCTGGTGAAGCTTTTGGTCTCTCTGGATTTAGAGCCGTGGATGTCTGGGAGCTGGATGCCGTGGCCGTGCCTCCACCACCAGCCGGGGCGGCTGTACCGGCCGTGGCTGGGGCTGGGGCAGTCTTATCGATCTTCTTGTTTAAAAGCTTCTTCTTTCCAGCGGCTGGTGCTGCAGCTGCAGGGCCTGCAGGGCCTGCAGCTGCAGGCGCTGCAGGACCTGCCGGACCCGCCGGACCTGGGGCTTGCATGGAAGCCGTCTGCATGCTACCATCGAAAGCCGTGGGCCCTTGGGTCGGCCCTGCTTCACGTGGGCGATCCTCGTGAGGCCTGGAATGCGGCATCTGTTGCATCTGCTGGCCCCGCTGGGAATCTGGCATGTGCCCATGACCACAGCCGTTGCAACTGCACTGGGCCATGTTGGCCTGGCCCCAAGCAGGAGCTGGGGCTTGGCCTGCTTGGCATCCCTGGCATCCCTGCTGACATGCCTGGCACCCCTGACATCCGCTGTTCGGATCCATCATTTGCATCCCCTGCTGGGGCTGCTGCTGGTCGGGCATGATAGGCACAAGGACCATTTGCTGCATGCACCCGTTGCCAGGCGCCATCATGGTAGGCTGCATCTGGGCCATTTGCTGCTGTACATTTACGCCCATTTGCGAGACGTCTTGGTTCATGACGTAGGTATACCCACCATGGTCGCTTCCCATGTTAAAGTTCTGCATCTGGTGGTCGTAGCCTTGCATCTGCCCTTGGTTCATGTTAGAACCATCATTTTGCACCACGTGCCCTGCCTGGACGGGTGTCACGGCATAGTAATACCTTGCATCAAGCACTTCAACCTCTAGGGAAAAGCCTTTCTGTCTTGAAAGAAATCACTTCTGCTTGAGTCCCTGGCATCATCTGCTGTTGATTCTGTGCCATCGATGTAGGATGGCAGCTCTATGCCCTCATGCTACGGAGCTTTCGAGCACAAAAGTTCAGACTCAAGCTTTCCTTGAGCCAAAAAGTCCCGGAACGGGAGGTGAACTTCGACCTCTAAGCTGCAACTTGCCAGCATTGTCAAAAGTGTCATGCAGCGCAACGAGCCGGCATTGCAAGCAACATGGTGACAGCCTGGGCCCCATCTTCAGCGCACGTACAGCAATGCAGGCTTCACTGATTTGCACGGGACCCTGGCAAGAAATCTGCAGTCTGCATCATGTAGCGGCATGTATCGTCCCGAAAGCGCTTAAAGTGGCGAAGTATCCCCGAACATCATCCCATCCCATCCCATCAATCCATCCATTCATGCATCCATTCATCCACCCATCCTTCCATCCATCCATCCATTCAACCATGCCCATCTATACAGTCATGCCGCCAGCGACCCCGATCTCGAACCCTTATATACATTCATTGGTTGAGTAGGTTTCGGGCTGAGCTGGACTCGGATTGGCGCAGAAAAACATGAGATTTGCATCGAATATGTACTTCGTACTGTGCTGTCCCTGATCTTTACATTTCGTGAACTTGGCAGCTTCATGCATTGATACCAACTGTTGTTCCTGCAGATTTCTGTGCAAGCCCAGAGCTCTTCTCATCCCCATCCGATCCCTTTATCTCCGTAGTGATTCATGATGACATCATCGTTGCAGTCCGCATGGTGGAATTCTTCTTCATGGGACTGGACAAACACCGCCAAAAGCCAGCAGTGGAACATTTACGCGTGTAAGCTTCAAATTGGTCTCACGTTGGAACACTCCCGGTGGATCCGGTGAGTCTGTGTGCTGCGCACCGTGCCGCTTCGATCTTTTAGTCGAATGGACTCGCTGGCACTTGGCGGAAGATTTTGGTTATGTCTCTGAATCCAACCATTAAGTGGGGGGAAAGCATTGTGGCCGTGCTCCTGAATTGCGTCAGCAGAATGGCATAGACGCGTTTATGGAAGGATTTGCAGAAAGGTGTATAGACAAAGAATCGTTTGCAGAAGGGTTTAAGCAAGTTTGACAGAGAAGTTAATGCGGGGGTTCGCATTTAGGGTTATGGAGGGTCTATGCGCGGGTTTGTAGTCTGTGGAATATCTCATAAACGCGTTTGTAAAGAAGTTTATAAGAAGATTTTGGCAGGGTTGGAAGTTATTTATAGGAGGGGTCTGTAGACGATGGAAAGAAGGATGGACTTGGGGGAGGATATGCCGGTGGTGGTAATGGGGGCGGAGGCGTTGCGAGGTATCCATGAACCTGGAGGACGAATGGCGGGAGGAGGTGGAGCTCCTGAGATAAGCATTTGCTCGAACACGTTCATGTAAGAGCTGAACAAACCTGCTACAAAAAGACTCCCTTCACCCAGTCCTGAAGTTGGCAAAATTTTTGTCTTTTCCATTTGCTGAGCTCAAGTCACATCTCCAATTGTACATATCCTCCATGACAAACTTTTGTGTCCCTGTCAATTCTGGCTTTCCGACTTCTGTGTAAAAAAGCTCCTTCTGACGAAGCTTTGTGTTTACCGTATGCAAAAGGCAAGCGCTTCATCGAGCATAGAGAATTTCACATGCTGGGGTGAGAAGGCTTCAATGACTTGTGAAAGTTCATCACGATCATGTCCAAGCCGATATACAGGTCGGCGATGGTCTTGCTGCCGGCCATGCTAGCTACACAAACTTGAACCAAAGCCGCTGGAAGGTGCTACCACACGGATGTAGACGAAACAAGACCTGCACAAGATGGTGATGAAACGGAACGAACTGCAAAGGTGAGTCACTGTCAGTGTCCTAATCAAGTGAAAAGACGTAGGGTTGGATTAGCGGGTATGGACTTATCAGCATTTGTATGTTGACTTTGTGCCTTTGGCATCATCAGGTCAGACAAAATGGTACGTAACAGGTCTTGAAGTCTCTGAGCTTGTTGGTGCTGAATCTGCTGCTGACGACGCCCTCACGAAGGTCGAAGATTTGCTGCTGGTTGTCGCGAGGATGTGTTTGAAGGAAACACGAATGTCTGTTTCTTCGTCGTGATATGTATCAGATCATCCCGAATACGGATAATCTCGGTCTGCGCGTACTGCACCCATCGCTGCCATGGGGCGAGGGGTCCATCGCAGAGTGCAACATTTCGCGTTGGATAAACGACTTACTGGAATCCTAAATTGCTGTACCAACAGTGGTATAAATGCTGAATCACTCGCACTCCTTTGCAAGCACTTGCACGCACTCTAGAGGTTGCGCTTGAAAAACTCAGATGCTAGACATAGCATAAGCTGAATACACAGACACGCTTGAAAAATGAAGCTGGGCATCAATGAGCACCAGTGCGGCGCTGGCTGCTGGAAGGCCGCGTGCTGGCCCAACTTCGTGCTCTTGTCGAGCGAAAAGAAAGTGATGATGGATAAACGACGAAGATGTTTGTGGAGGTGCCCCTTAGCTGCACCTCCAATAAAACTGGTGTCTTCCACGGAGATTTCCTCCCAAGAGAGTCGATCATCTGAACGGCTGCCTTCATCGGTCTTTGAAGGTGATGCTGTCTCCAGCAGGGTGGTCTGTCAGAAAACGACAGTTACGTGGGGAGGTCTGATCCTCGTCGAGGCTGCAGGGGTCGCAAGGCTCACGCACCAGGGTCATCAGATGTATTCAGCGGGAGTTCAGATGTGTTTAGTTTCCCCCGCAGACCGGGAGTCCGACAACACTTTGGCAGGAGCACTGTCGGGAACACACAAGCAGACCTGTGATCCTTTTTTAGGCACTCGCACTCGAGAAGCTCAGGCGAGGTTGTGACTGGTCTTACTTACATGGATTCTGCTAGATCGTTGCATCTTCGCTTGCTTCTGGCTTTTGATCACATTGTGATGTCTGGCAACTGCGGACCAACATCTTTTGCGTACAATGGCGCTCTGGCTGCTACTTTTTCGCCTCTAGCTCAAGGGCCCGTCGGGACGTAACGGCAACGGCAACACATATACAGCTATACATAAGTTCGTTGCCTAGAGCTACGCATGACAGAAGGCACGCACTCAAGCTATACATGCAAGAATCGAGGTGACATTCACACCCGTCTTACTTATTGATGCTTGCCTGGGGCTCATTCGCTTTGCGATGTTGCGGGAGCGCCCGCTTCGTTGAAACTGTACATGGCGTTCTACCAGACAGCAATTCCTGGTAACTACTAGATCACTATTCTATGGATTCGTCTGTACAACATGCTCTGCGGATCACGGCTGCTGCATGGCCTGCACCTCGTCTTTCGACTTTTGGTCAGGGCGTCAGCCAGCATGGTCGTGGTGTCTGTCCATCTCATTTTATCTCCGTGAGGAGACAGGACCTGCCACGACTCCACTTCGTCAATCCACAAATTGCTGTCTCATGGCCGTGAGCTCTATCGCGAGCCTTTTGTCCGCTACTTTGTTGATTTGGGTACTGTTGAGATGGTCGCTGAGGCTACGACAATCCGTCACCCACAAATGTCGCATCTTCTTCTGCGTCTCCTCCAACCAACCTTTCAGTGTTGGCAGCTGACCTCGAAGTTCACAAATGATTGCTCTCAGACGGTCTCCATCCATTCTCTACCGCTGTTTGCATCGCGAACGTTTCCGATGCCAATGTGCTGCGACACACTGTCTTGATTGTGGTTGAGCCGTAACTCAGAACATGAGCCTTGTGAGTGTTGGAGTCTGATGTACTCTCCGTCGTGATGTAATGCAGCCTGCTCTGTTGACTCCTGAAACCTGGTTCCTGCGCGCAGCTCGCATCTGAAAATGTCACGACGCAAATGTCGTGCCAATCCAGTCTCCCCGCTGGGTAGTAGAGGGACCGAGGGACCTCTCCTGATCGGCTTGCGCCAACTCCACAAGGCGGTTGGCCTCTTTCAAATCCGCAATGGTCGCTGATGAGCATGCCCTTTGCAGACAATTCACCCTGTAGCACAAATCGGGCCTTGCGAACCTAGCAACCCATGCCAAAGATCCCACTACACTCCGAAGGCTTGTAGTCTCGGCCTCAGTCGCTCGATCTGTTGTCTTGCGCCCGGCTGCAATGTTGATCTTCCTCACCTGACGAGTGTTGTCCTCCGCGCCAATCCGGACACTGAAATCCTCAGACTGCCTGAACCTCCTACCACAGAATCGAAAATCTGTATGTTCGACCTCCCCAACGTCGAACTTGGAAAGCATGCGCTGCATGGTTTCATGACCTTCCGAGGTTGCATACCAGAGTCAGGTCATCTACATGGGTAGCGAGGATTATTGCCGGCAGACCGTCCGACCCAAGTAAGTAATACAGACCTGGTGCGATCTTACTCACCGACAATCCTTCTGTCTTCGCTTCTGAACTTAGCCTGGTGTAGAACCCTCGCCCTGCGTCAAATGTCCCGTAAATCGGAAGCCTACACAGTAGCATTGCATCTTCCGGCACACCGGGTAACCCTCCTGCTGGTTGCCTCATCAACAGGATACGTTCCATGGGCGATGACTGAAAGTATGCACTGAATATGTCTCCGCCATATAACTTCAGCTTTCTAGAAGCCGCGTAACGTAGCTTGCGATGAGACAGTGGACCTCAGCGTCAGCCGTCGGGCTGTCACACCGCAGCTCATCACGATCCACCTTTTCCAGGTGGCCGCATGCCACCATTCGACTGCGGTACTTTGGCTTGTAGCCCTCACTGCCCTTCATGTGTTCATGCTTGTCCACATCTATCCACTGGCTTGGGATCGGCTGATGTCCCTCGTTCAAAAGCTTCTGAAGCATCTCTCCTCGAATTGGTATTGCCGCGCCACTCCTCCTTTCGCGAATCTTTGATGCCCTCCTTGGTTTCGTCATCGCACTTGTGGGT
>BGNK01001441.1:2824-20324 GCA_003297005.1 Symbiodinium sp. clade A Y106 | reverse complement strand
GCTCGACCAGATCCCAGCGGGGTTGTGCCCAGATGCGTATACCGCAAGAAGCTCCAGCTCCCATCATCCAATCGGCCCCAGGCCGCTTCCCACCACTCCAATGGCAACTTCGGATCAATCGCTGGGCGCGCCGGCCTATCCCTGTCAGCAAAGCACTGCAGCCTCAGCTTCCGGCGGGATCTCAGGTTGCTCTCGAGGATAGTGCCGCCGCTGCTCGAGCTTGACTCAGCCGGCCCAATCCAAGTGACTGCGCGATTCCTCCGAATGTACCGAGTGGCAGTGGGAGCCATAGCATCCAATGCTGCCTTCGCGATCCTGTCCAAAACTGCTGAGAGCATCCCGCTGTAATCCACCGTGCCACGCCAATCTTCTCCAGGTTCAGGGACCTTCCCCTGCAAGAGCACGGCATAAGGGATGTCGTTCCAGCCCATCGCTGGCACCTCAGGCACTGCGTCGGGTCCACTACCACGTACGCTCTCGGCGGGTCCATTGCCTCGCGCGTCGTCGGCGGGTCCATTCCCTCGCTCGCTGCCGCCACCGGATCCATTGCCTCTCCTCGGCCTTGATCGTGACCTCCGCCGGGACTGAGACGATGATGATCGGCGGCGCCTGCCGTGACGGTCAGCGCTGCAACTTGGCGCGTAAGCGATGCCACCTGTGCCATTAAACTGTCGCGACCCGACGATGAAGACGGGCGAGGTCTGGCCTCTGACCTCCCCTCGGCACAGCCTCAGGCTCACCCATCGGATCATCCAAAACAGTGTGCTCCTCACGTGGCGCCGCCGGTCGCCCCCTTGGGTGTGGCTCTCAATGCTGGTCTGGCCTTCGCCACCACGCCGCCGAATCCATAAGCATGGACGTTCCGCGGCTTGCTGATCTGGCCATCCCATCCGCAATAGGCCTCCACTTCCTCAATCAATTCGACCGCGTCCATCTGCGACTGATCCGTCGCGTGACAACAAACCTCGCACTGGCCCCTGCAATGACCTCTCATGTTATTCCAACTCCCATTGGAACTACCGCAGTCTGTTGCTGCCGCCGAACGTGTTGCATTAACCACCCAAAAAACCATATCCTTGAACGCCGCACCGCTCCATTGACTGGCTGCCAGCCCAGGGTGAGTACCCACGTGGCCCCTAGGCCCTAAGCCATTGTTTGTCGGCGCGATGAGCTTCAGGATCTGAGTAGTCCAAGCAGTTGACTACCAGCACAGCACTCACACTGCAATCGTGCCCAGTCAGATGGTTCGCCCTACTCTCGGACGGGCTATCCATAAACCGACGTGTCGGGCCATCCCAATTCCCACCAGTGGAAAAAACCGCGATACGCTTCATCGGCGAAGCTGCACTCTCAACCACTGCGGGAACACCTGTGGGGACATCTGCTGTGTTGGCCTGTCTGTGATCATCAGGGCTGCTGGTCTTGGGGTTGTTGTTCTCGGGGTCGCTGGCTTCTGGCTCGCCCTTTACCGATTCCTTCCCGTCTCGAAGAATTCTGGGCTTCTGATTTGCTCTGGGAATCGGGGTCCTATACGGCCTAAGAGGACGAGGAATCCGAGTTAAGCCGCGAAATCCATCGGTCAGATTCACTGCCAAGAGGTTGCTTCCCTTCATCCGAAACAAAAGTAACCTCCACATTTCCCCATCGTTGCGCTGAACCAGGCAAATGAAATCCTTCATGTTCTTCAATAGTCCGAGGGTGTTTGGGCGAACAGTGAAGGAGCAAAGGGGTGTCATCCCCTGATGTCACATGGCAATCCAACATGCCAGGGAGTGGGGCCTGTTTGCACTCCTTGTCCGAGTTCGGGTTCTCACACTCGATACAGAAAATCATCCTCCTATCTCCCAATGTTTTGGTTGAACCACCAAGTCCCTTGAACGACACACCGTCCTCGTTCAACCATGGGAACTCAAATCCAAGCTTCTTCAGCTTCTCTGCGGCGTTATCACACCATCTCCGTCCGCAAACCGAACTGTTTGCCCCGTCATCAAGAACTCCGAACACATCTTCTTCAAGGGTGAGAGGAATCTTAGAGGGCAATGGCTCGGGACTCGCTGCCATGAAAGCTGTATAATCTTGCCCTCTCCTTGTGCCCCGGTCTGACGATCCGAGGTCTGCTGCCCGTGACGGTGCAGCCGACGCCGGACCGTATCCGGACGATAACTCTCCTGGAGTCGATCTTGCCGTTGATGCTGTTTCCTGACTCACCAGGCATTCTTCCAAGAGGTCATTGAGGATCTCGTGTAAGTCTTTCGCTGTCACCGAAGGTTCCGAAACTCCCTCGACGTTCTGAGACACTATGAAATCCTCAACTTGTAGCTTGAACTCTTCAACCAAAGTCATGGTTTGCATGGCAGCTAACCTCACCTCGTCTGTGACATTCCTAGAAATGTTGGATACCAGATCAAGCGATGCCGAAGTCGCGCTCTCAAGTTCCTGCGCTGCCTGTCTTCTCTTTCGGGCTTCTTCTTGGGGCATCTCATCTATCACATGACCACAATCCTTGCAGAAGATCTTCATGGTGGCTTTTTTAGACCCGAGCTTGCTGGTGTTGGCGTGCCGGCAAGTGGTTGGGTCTCTCTTCTCGAAAACCTTCTTTGCCTTAGTCACCTTGCCACACACCTTGCATGTCTTTACCCTCAAGATACGAGAACGCGCAGCTAACCGGCAAAGGAGGGTTAGGTGGTCTACCCTTCGCTGTCTTGTGTGCTGAGCTTGCTGGCACTGCAATGTTCTGGACCACTGCTTCTGATGCACTAGCCATCTCGTCCAGCGGCGTCTCTTCTCTCCACTTCCATGCTTGCTTCATGGATGATGTAGTAATTCTGGACCCAATCCAAGAAATCGGCCAAATCCTTTGAACCCACTGACTTCAAGGACCTCCCCCAGACCGCATATCCCGGAAACCGATGAAGCACTTCCTCTAAGCTTAGCCCACGATGTTGGCCCACGCCGGAGATGCGATCTCCACCCGGAGGAAGCGCGTCACGCGCTGCATTCCTTGATCCCCTGGGAACTCTCGCACCTTCCCTGCGGTATGCCATGTAAGCTTTGGGACTGCAATCTGAGGGTCCACTTTCAATGTAGACACAATCATCGTCATCACCGCTGCTGTCACTCAAACACGGAACTGCTGTAGCTAGGAATGCTTGCTTCGGGGGCGGCTTTGCATCCTTGCCCTCATTCTTCGACTTGCCTTTTCCCTCAGGTTGGGCAGAACGACCTTTAGGGCAAATAGGATCTCCGCTCCAGTGACCAGTCTGACCACAACGCAAACACTTTGTTTTGGCTTTCAACTCTTTCAACTTCTGTTTGTGCTCTTCTACGGATAACTGAAGTCGGCTTCTCACAACGGGATACCCTTTCCCTTTACCTCCGGATGAACCTTTTCCTTTGCCTGCTTTATGGCTTCACCCGAGGCATCTGGATACCCCTCGAAGTCGCAATCTTCCATTGCATTCAAAGCCACCGCTGTCTCTTCATCAGAGACAACGACTTCAGACTCCTGGGCTGTGTATCCTGTGGGCTGCCCTGGCAATTCAGTCCAGGCATTCCACCCCGCATCATCTCCATCGTCATCGTTCTCATCCTGATACCAAGCATCATTGTAGTGCTCATCGGTCCTATGTTCTTGCGATACATAGGCCGTCTCAGCACCGCTAGTAGCGTTCAGGTACTCTGCTGTCGAAGGCTCAAATGCTTGATACCCATATCTTCCTGTACCATTGGGCTGCCATCTTCGGGGATCCTTGTCGTTTCCGGGGTTGCGATGCGGCGCTGAATCCAACAATCTGTTACCTCGTAGATGAATGAGACCATGGTGTTCTGTCATGATTCTCGCATACACCTCGAATTCATGCGCACCACCAGCACATGCCTTTATCATCAATTGTTGATCCTTCGTCAACCCACTCATTTCCAGAAGTAACTCCGCTCTCAAACTATCCGACAAGGAAATCCGCGAATCAAGTTGCGTCATCAGTGTCCACCATCTGCGCCGTCGTCCTATGTACGACACAACAGATTCACCATCCTGACGACTCAAAGGACCTCGTATGGCTTGGCCACTCCGAAACAGAGCTTGTGCTTCTAGGGTCCCGAGAGGGAAAACCATCGCCTTGATCTCGGCTATCAGTGTTCTTAGCCCGTTCGGCTGCGACAAAGCTGAAATTCCGATGTCCTTTGCCTTCTGAAAGGCATCTCCCCTCAATCCCTCTAGCACTCTAAGCACTGTCTCCATTGCTCCATCATCATCTGAACGGCTACCATGGTTCACATCTCTGGCAGTTCCCTCGGACCTCGCTGCTGGTGGCGACGAAGGCACCGATCCAAGGAATCCTTCCCTACCGGCTGGAGCGCTCGCTTCCGCCTGCGGGGCCTTTCGGCCCTTCCCTGTTCAGGACCTCCAGAGGATTCGAATGAAGGATCGTCATTCTTCTTCTCTTTCTTCTTACGACGTTTCTCCTGCTGCTCAAAGGCCACTATTCGGAGTTCAGTTCTGAATTCCCATTCGCGGTAGTCTGCAGGGTTGCCATCGTAAATGAATACTCCATTCTTTGTCACGCTCGGCGCTGTAGCATAGGTCTTGTTTCGGAATCTTAAGCCTGCCACCGTCATGCTCAGTATCCGTCCCAAGATGGCTACACTCCAGCACAATCTCTCTCCCACACTGCTCGTCTGCGTTGCCTCGATCTTACGAATCGGGGACTTATCTCACTCGCTTCTTCGTTGCACTCCCGACAAACCAAAGCCAAAGGCCAACTGGAACTGCACTCTGCGCTAGGAGGGGCACAGCTCCGCTACCAATTAGCGTACAATGGCGCTCTGGCTCTACTTTTTCGCCTCTAGCTCAAGGGGCCTTCGGGACGTAACGGCAACGGCAACACATATACAGCCACACATAAGTTCGTCGCCTAGAGCTACGCATGACAGAAGGCACGCACTCAAGCTATACATGCAAGAATCGAGGTGATATTCACATATCTTTAGAGGGGGCTGCCAATGTAGCAGGTACGTGGATTAAGCGTCCCCAACACATCTCACGACAAACTGGAAAGGTCTTCGTTGGGCTGTGCCTCCCAGAGTGTCCACAGCCCCCCGTGCTCTGAAACAAACTGAAATGTATTGCGCTGGCAAGACTCCGGCAAAACACTCCAATAATGCAAGCCTACATCCTTCGGTCCTTGGGCACATGAGGTGCACGCACATGTGCTTCTGCAGCCTCCGACCAGTGGTCTGAAGCACCATATACAGCCGAGATGTATGTTTGGCATCATAACTGTCATAACGGGCTTTGAATCTGTGATCTAAGCATAATTTCCTCTGAAGAAGAATCATGTTTCGGCAAGTACAGCAGCAACAGCAATTAAGGGTATTTCGGCAAGGCCTTTGTATTTGCAGGCACACCTGAGCGATCAACTCTTACGCATCCCTCCTTGGTACCAATTTCGTTGAACAGGTCTCCTTGCTCAACACTGTCTGGGTTGATCAAAGGTCCCCTGCACAAGCTGAATATTCCTTTTCAGTGCTTTTGCTCATCGTTGACAACATGACCAAAAGGACAGCTGCCATGGCTGGCCTCCCTACAGGCAGCAACCGTCTTCGCCTGAAGATACTCCTACCAGAGGACTTACGCAGCCCACCAGGAGTGCATGTCCCTTTTCACTGGAGGTCATAGCTGTTTCGGGGGACACGGTGCATATCGTAAAGAAGAACACCGCTCAGCGAGCGCACCGCTGTACTCGAAAGTATCATCCTGTACATACAATTCAGTTGGTCCAAAACGGACGGCACACATCATTGTTGTTGATGTATGTGCTGCAACAACCTGTGTGTGGAACGATGATTTGGTAAGCTTTTTCAACGCTGTCCAAAGAGCCGATATCCTGGAATCGCTGGAATGGCTCGCACAAGAATGTAATGACTGCCGACGCGATGGCTGCCGATAACGTACTGTTCTCTGCCATCAGCACCGGTAACCCAGAAAGAATCGGTGATATTTGGTCGCGTACGCAAGCACCTTCAACCTGCTTGCGGCATCTGCCTGCAGCAGTACAAGTGCCGTGTCAAAGGACAACCTGACGATTTCATGCGCGTCGGTGAGCCATACTGTCTGCGTGGGCAGCGACATCCCCCCTGGCTTTGCCTGGGTGTCCTGTTTTGTCCGCTACATTTATGGCAAACTGCTCATGGCTGAAGTTGGTTGCAGCTCCTGATGTGCCACCAGGAAACTTCAAGGCACCGCGGACTGACTTCATGCCTGTGCATGTGTTTGAACCACGCACCATACCCTTCAACAGCGGCCGATGAATTTTGAAAGACCTCCTGGGGGCCCGGAACGTCACCTTACAACAGCAGAGAAAGGCCGATAACGCGCCAAAAAATTCCGGCCCTCCCAACACTCGGTCAGGAGCAAGAACTCGAACTCACCAGCGCCCACCTGCCTCAACCAAAATTCCCGTTGCAGCTACTGGGTCAGCGCCACATGGGCGCGGACCAAGTTTAACTACGTCTGCCTCACCTCGGCCAGATAGCAACCCCCAGCAAAAGCAGCGGATGACGCCCAACAGAGAGATCTGGCCGTGCTTGCCGTAGCTTCACTGCCGGCAACGAGAATTGCTGAAATGTTTTTCTATGCTTCACTTATATGAAGCCAAGAGATTGAAGAACAGCTGCAACTCAAAACCAACAGCATTCGTGCGGCTGGTTATCTTCGACATGGGCTCACTGCACTGCCAGCATACTTGCTGCTTGTTAGGCAATACACTCAAAGCGATCTCCAGAAATCCGGATCATGAGTCGCCCACATTTCCTCATCGACACATGAGGCTGATATCTGATCGAAGATCCTGTTCTCGCGCTCACCCAAGAACCTGAGGCACCATTAGCCATGATGATGTGGCTTCTGCGATGAAGCTTCTTCTTTCTAGGTTCCATCAGAAGTCCACGATCCCCATGGAGGACAAGGGGCTGTCATGACTTGACAAATCCATCTTGTCTGCCAGAGTTCCGTATCAGAAGATGTTCCTTCAGGGCGCGGAGAACTTTGCTGTGGCTGAAGGTGCTGTAAACATCTGGCAAGTTCCTGTAGATGGATTTCCAGGACCAGCAGAGTGAGCAAACAAACCACTTGCACATGTGATGCCACGGCACAACGCCGGAAGGCCTGGTGGGAATACTCACCACGTCCTTAGGTCTGATGCATTGGTAGCCGGTGCAGCCAATGACGAAGATGTTTTTTCGTTCTATGGCCGGGCCGTTCAGCGGACGGGCGACGTCCCGACCAGAACGGAGTTTGTTGCTAAATTACATCATGTCAAGAACAACTCCGCCGGAGTTCTGGTGGGTGGATTTCTTGGCTCAGGGCACGTTAAAGGAAAGAGTGCGGCCAAAACAACAGAGATGCACCTCAGCCGACTTTATGCCCCTGTACATTCCACTAAGACAGACAAACGTTGGGCTAGCAGAGAGCGCGGAGTCACAATTGACGTCATTTTTGTGTGCTCCAGCACCCTAGCAGCAGATGCTGCTCGGTCAGCTCAGCATGCTCTTCAAGGGAGCAACCAAGTTTAACAGTTGATGACGATAGCTGGAGCGACAAGTGGAGCCCAAGCGGCCCTCTGCCGATTCAACATGCTCCCAAAGAGAGTCAGGGCAACCTGGCCATCTTACCTTTGCAGCTATGGATCGGCAAGGAACTCGTGTAGCTGTTTCCACAAAACCGGCATAGACATAGACTTCATGCCTGGGGCATCGGGACAACATTGCACGAACCAGCATCGCGATAGTGATGGCTGTCAGTTCAAGCAGTTCAAGCCAGCTTGCTACACAGCGACCCAACATACGAAATTATCGTTCTCTGCTGTATGGCCCAGGAATACCTTCGCCAACTGCTTGCGGGGATCCTCCACTAAAGGCCTTGAAGCACTTTTTCTCTTCCCAAGCGGTCAACAGCGAGTCGTTGTTCGCGACGGTCTGAACATGCTGCTTTCATTGTTCACGACTAGAGGTCGAAAACAACGGCATGAGTCAACGGCATTTTTGTTGCAACGCGGCCACCGTTGAAATGCTGGTTGCTTCGATCGATCCAATTATGCTTGCCAGGGAAAAGCGTGCTAGCAGCACTTGCTTGAGCGGTTCTTGGAAACTCAGGATACACTGAGCACAAATTCACGAGTCCCGTAGCAACGTGGCCTTCGGGCAACCTGTTCTGGAACTCGTGGCAGCAACACGGCAGGTCTTGTGGCTGAAACGACTCGTCGGATTCGGAAACTCCTGCAATCTGCTGAGAAATTTCAATAGAGTATGCATTGGCCCTGTTCGTTTCGGCCATTGACCGTGCTCCTTTGGTGCACGGGACTTTTGAACAGCAGATGATTCAGTGGCTGAAAGCCCATATCCGATCCTACAGGTATGTCTTTGCATCGTTTCATGTGCCCGAGGCCACGCCTCCACCTGTGAAAGAAGCCATGGGATGCTAACTTTTTGGCGCTGTCAGAAAAAGTCCAAAATATCCGGGCACGGCCCCATGGTTCCCGGTCCTTCCACGAGTCGTGTGCAGAGTTTCCTCACCGGCCATACATCACACACAGCATCCACCAGGTTATAGTCCCGCAGATGGCTGCATGGTGAAAGTCACCGGTCACTCATGGCACGGCTCTGGCGAGGGTTAGTGGTTTGTTACAAGGAACCCACCAGGATAAAACTCGCTAGCAAACGGGGATGCCCTGCAGTGAAGTCCGTCGAAAGACCAAGGCAGCGCGCAGTACGGAGTGACAGTACAAGGGACTCTTTTTGCTTGGATCTTGGCGGCTTCAAAGATGCTCTGGTAAATAATGCAAGATATATAGGAGATTCCAGGCCTTCTGTCGGGATTTCTTGAGAGCGAATCTTCTCCGATTCTTGTACAATTTGCATAGGCTGTTTTGCGCTGTTTTGTAGAGGCTCGATGCCCAAGCGCAGCCTTCTTGAGAGACTGCATAGCAAACGGGCAGTTCAACCGTGTTTGCCACTGCCCGGTGACTCCATGCTCCATGCAGCACCCACTCCTGCTGATAGTCAGGACAATTGAAAAAGACTCCTGCTGCGATGCTCAGAATCGCATCGACAAAGCATGATTTTGCTAGTCGCCTGTATGATGTTGTGAGCCGCGCTGCCAACATACGGCAATGAACTGCTTTGTTTATACACCACTCAACGTGTCGAGTGGTACCAAGGGAGACTGGAAACATGTAGCAAACTGTAAACGGTTTGGAGAAACCGATCGTAGTGCATGTCATCTAACGCCGACCCAAATGACGATAATCTCCCAAGGGCCGAGGTAGACTCCAATTGCGGGGTCCGAGATCCATGTTCAGCGACAGATGTTTCGTGAGACTTCGCATTGTTAAGACAGACCATGGATTTGCCACGTTTGATACCAGGGCATGCGACTTAATCAGGTCCGATCAAACACGGGCCTTTTTCATACTGCAGCCAAAACAGATCTCTCGTAATTAGGTGGCTGGCAAACTCGCAGCAGCTGGTTCAGCTCATCCTGCCGAACAAGAAGAGAGCCCCCCCCTCGCCTCTTAGTTCTCCGCGATCCTCAGGAAGTAAACCTCGATTGCCGACGGAACTTTCAACTCCCAAGGCTGAGGAAGTGCTGAACAAGCCTCTCAGCAAGCCGATTTCTGAGTTTCCCACAGTTTCGTCACAGCAAGCTCTTGACGGTTGGCTCGAAGCCCGCAAGAAGCAAATTTGTAAGAAACATGATTTCGGTTCCAGGTTTAATTACAAGCTTCAGCTCTGCCCTTGTTCAGCATAAGCAGCACTGCAGCCGGTGAAAGTAACGAGTGGGCTGAATCAGCCATGACATGCCTTGGGCCACAGAAAGAAAGAAAAGAAAGATGCGACCGCTGTGCTGCCATCAAGTGTGGTCTCATTTCAGGATTGCAGGCCGGTAACAAGCCTGACAACGTTCATTGCAGATAGTCTATAGGAGCAGCAGCCCCGTTTCTCTTTGAGCATGCAGATGGAGCCCGCACCGCTCATATGACTCATATAGATTCAGTCGCTCATGGCAGTGGTGTTGTTCTTCCCATTGAGTTCTCCGGGATCTTGCCGTAACAACTTGCAGGAATGTGAGCCAGCGCTACCCCAATGCAAGTAGCACGATAAACGAGTACAGGGATGAACCCCCTAACTGTGATACACACGTGCGCATTCATCCACAGCCTCCGACCGGTGGTCTAAAGAATCATATACAGCGAAGCTGTGCGTTTGGTATCATAACGGGCCTTGAACTTGTCATCTGGGCTCATAAGGCTCATTTCCCCTTAACAAGAATCATTCGTAGTACAGCAACATCAGCAATTAAGGGTATGTCGGGGTGGCCTTTGCATTTGCAGGTACACATGAAAGATCAAGTCAGGCATCCCTCCTGGTACCCAGCTTCGTCGGACAGGGTTGGTACCAAGAAGCCCTGTCCCCTGCCTTTTCAACATCGGCAACCACGGCAAAACAGGATTTTACGATGTGCGGCGACTCCGCTAGCGCCATGCAACCTGACGACAACCCAAAAGACAACCTCACCAAGAGCATCACCACATCATGCCATCCAGACAATGTCATCACATTGTTCCATCAAAACCACCTGCCCCCCTTCGCCCAAGCCTTCGGTAAAAAGTAGCACATCGCGTATCTGCGACTAGGAGGCGTGGAGATATGCGCGACATCTTTGGTTCAGCAGGAGCGAGCATACCTTGGAGTGTCAAGCGCGCGCACTTCTCACAGATTTGCGGTCTGCGTAATCTGAACGATAAGCCTGCTGGGTCAACTTTTCCACCACAGTCTTCTCCTTCTCGGTCTGTGTCGGTGTTCGGGCATGATGCTCCTTCAGAATCGAAAAACAGCAGACTCTTAGTGGGTTAGCAGCAGACGCAGCAGCATCAAACCCTCACTCGAGCCGCCTTGCCAACCTCCGCCAAACTGCAGCCCGCAACCGGAGTGACAGATGTAGACCTGCTGATTTGCAACAATGCTTCCCCGGTTGCTATCAGCGAATGCTTCGAAATACCGTCACATCCTGGTATTTCGCGCGCTGAAGAATTAACTGGAATCGCAATGTCAGCCTTTGCTGTGCGAGATGGAACTACGACAATCCTAGCTGTGCAAGCCGAGGGTCAAGCAGCCAGGAAGCTACTACTGCTATGATCTACACCTCCTCGGAACAGGAGGGTGGCGAAACGGTGCTAGCCAAACTCTTCCTCGTGGCGCGAATTCTGTGCAAAGACTCAGCTAGACTCTCTGCTCGGGTGCTGGGTGCCGGTGAGTGTTAGAAGTACCTTTGTGTGAGTTGAGCCTTGGCACCCATGACAACAAATCGAGGAAAATTCGTACAAGAGATTCAGCAAGCGCTGCTCGTCAGCTCCTCTTGCTGCGCCATTTGCTCCTCATGCTCTGCCAGTACCTGACAGCTTCGTCTTTGCTGCAGTACGGCTGAAAGTGCTAGGCAAGAGGGCAACAGCAAGTTGCATTCACAAACAGGAATTCTTGCAATCCTGAATACATTCGCCTTGGCCCGGGCCGCAGCATTCTTTGGCTATCAAATGGATTCCCGGAATCTCTCTTCAAAATATGCCGCGACCCTTTTTCCTGGTCCAGATGCCTCCAGTCAGTGGAGGTTCTCTCGTCCCCCGTTTCTGCCACGCCGAGGCGAACGAAGCGCTTGCACAAAACACAATTTGCAATATGGAGCAAGTGCTGGAAGCCATATGGAGGTGTGATGCCGAAGCACCGGTAATTTTTCATCCAATGCCCGGACACGGCCTGTTTGGACAGCGGTCCTTGTTGTTCGCGAAGAGACGGCATTGAAGCAGGTTGCGACAGTCCAATGCAGTGCTATTGCTTTCCTAGCGCTCTTCAAACTGGGGTCCATCCTGGGTCATTGGATTTGCAAGAGGGAATTTCAGGACGGATCAAGAAAAAGCTTGCATCATCCCGCTGCAATAGCCCTAGTTTTCAACAGGGGTCCTCAGGACTACCACCCGGAAAGACCTATTACCCCTTCGGCATGGCATCTCCAGAAAGGCTGTGTTCACAGTTGAGAAGACATGGCAAAAACTTTAGGATTCCTTGGGCAGGTCGAGCAGATCAGGTACAAGTTGGTCCTCGGCTGGTGACCCAGCGCACGCACATAGGTTTTGCGAAGCTGTATAATGCATAACTGTTGCTGCTCAGCTTTGTATCTCCTTTGGTGTTTCCAGCCTTTGTCTCGCACTTGTCACACGCCATCACGTTTTGTTTGACACCATCCATGCTCGCTTCCGTCATCTCATTCGGCAGTTCGCCACCGCTCTGCTTGTCGTCTCTTGTCTTGCGGCTCGCCGTGTAGCCCTGCCGGTCTTCACATGTCTTCTGGGCGTGGCCGCCATCCCACTTTGCTCCAGATCATCGATTTCCGATATCCTCTTGCTTGCTTTGTGCTCGTGACTTTTTGCTTGAGACTCACTGACCTCTGTGAAAGCAAAATCCCCCATCAGCATCTGTGCAGAAAGCAAGGGCGACGGAAACAGGGGTGCTTTTGACGAAGAGGCCTTGATCCCAAAGAAAAGCAAACCCCATCCTGAAGAAATTCAGACTCAAAAACCGGCACGGGTTCACCTCATGGACAGCAACGCTGCGTGCATCATGACTCCTTCAGATCCAGCCCATGCTCCCACCTTCGATATCTTTACGGAGATGTTGAAGGGATACCTCATTCATTTGCATTGCAAGGGGTGTGGCCAGGCGGCCATGATCTTTCCAAGCTGCTTCTTGTACGACTTTGCTTGCTGGAAACAAGCTTGCCTCGGCGGCTCAGCAAACGAGGAGCATCTGCGGAGTAAATTATGATCTGGCTACACTGTTTGATCCAAGATTCGCATCAACGTCCCTGCCCGTGAGTGCCAGGATACGACCGCACCAATACAGGCCGTGGGCTGAAAGATACCTTCGGCTTCAATCCTGTTTCTTCATGCTATAGGTGCGTCCACGCTTCGGAATTGGCTTGGTGGCTTATGGCTCAGTAGGTGAGCATCAACCCGAAAGTTTTCATCCGGATATATCTAGCGTTGTCGCATGCCCCACTCGCTGTGATGTATAATGGCTGGCGGCGCTTCCTACCACGAACACAGCTGGGAGGACGATGACTGTAGAGAGGAAAGTCCAAGACCCTTGGGATCGCTATTGACTTATTTGTGGCAAGCGCTCGACCTTGTATTCCGCTCATCTTTAAACTAGGCCCAGAGCAGAGGCAAGAACTGGCCTCAATAGCCACACTGCATGCTGAGCCGCTCATGCCACACGAGAGCAGCTGCAGTCACGTGCCACCCACCGAAACGAGCTGCTAGAGGGAACCCAATCTTGCCAGGCGACGTCGCCCAACCAGGCAATCGAGGGCACAGCTGCGACAAGTCTGGAATGAAAACCATTGCCTTCAAACGCAAGCGGCTCTGTGGACAGTATGCATGACAAGGATACTGCGCAAACCAGGGGACAGCTTCAGCATCGCCAAGGTAGAAGCAAATAACCTGGATGGCCGTGGCAGAGCAAATTGGGGAGCATTGATCCAGCAGCATCAGCATGTATCATCCGACTCGGTCTGGCTAGCTCCAACCAAACGAAGTCCAGGCAGCAACTTGGATGGTAAGCGCACTGGCCATCTCCACGATGCAGCTGTCATTGTCGTTCTCGCCTGCTGCTGGCTGCTTAGGTGTGATTTCATGGACCCGGGGTCTCAACAAGAGGGGCACTTTCCGGCAGCCACTCGGCATCTTCATCAACCGGCTTGGTCGCCTTCCGCACCTGAGAGATCGGCTTGATGGCTTTGGGCGGCAGAAAGCTTCCAATCACTGTAAAGAGCTCGTGGGGGTGAGACCTCAGCCCTACTCTAGGCCGAGGCCAATTAGGGCTAAGTAGGTAACGAGCTCGGCTGCCGGCACTTTCTTTCAGGGCCAGCAGCATGTGGCCAGGAACCTACAGAAGGCATCGCACGTCTGCGGCTGCGGCCAAGGCCCAGGCTGCTTGGAGAGGCGCGAGGCGCCTTCGGAAATTGGCGCAGGAAGTACATCACTTCAAAGGCCAGCAGACGCCTGGCACACTGCTGACGATACAAAACGCTTTATGAAGGAAGGGTTTAGTCCGGCCATGCGCTGCACTAAGTCAGATCTGACTGCGACCGGCATATGAGCGACGTAATTTTCGATGCTACTTGACAACGTGGAGAAGGGAGGATCGACATCTGCTGAAACACGTTCCACTCATCCCCAACAGCACATGTGCTTGCAAGGTTCCGCCATTGTCTCCGTCGAAGGAAGATCTGTAGAATTCGTGCCTCGGGAGATACGGAGACATAGATGATAATCGGGGACATGCTCATGGAATGGCACCTTTTTGCAGCTCGGCTCTTAGTGTCAGCCAGCGGCAGCTGAACCCTGAATGTCGCATAAGCTCAAGACTGCTCATGGGGGCCTCGGGCTGGTAACCATGAAGAGCACAACTCCTTAAGGAATCTGGATCTGCACGTAGCTTGACGTTCTGCTCGGTGGAACTAGCACGAGACTGCTGTTCTCGAAGGGTCCCAAGACCCACCAGTTAACACCCGTCTGGCACCAGAACAGGGCTAGGGAAGCCAAGGTCAGAATGGAGAGGGAGCCAAGTTCGTGAAGTTTTAATCTTCGCCGGTCGCGAGAGACGGCAGAATGCCGGACATGAGAGGAAATGGAGTGAGAGCGGCCACGTGCCGCAGTTGATGAGAAAAACTGCAAGTTCAGGCCCCCAAAGCCAGACCTGAGCCTCAGAGAAATCCAAGCGTTCTGTGCTTGAAGGGCGGCTGTGGATGGCCAAGGCCAGAGCCGAGAAATGCCAAAATCCTTGCTACATGTAGCCGAAGCTGAGGAAACCTTGAACACTAGATTCCCCGCTGCTCCTTGTAACAGCACGGCGTTCAAAATGCTAAGTGCTTCGGCGAGGGGCAAAGTCGGACTCTAGCTTCAAGAGCGTACTCCAGTCCTGCATAGCAGCGCACTCCTGGCAGATAAAAGGTAGTTGTATCGTTGTATCTGCACTTGCCGGTGGCTGCAGCAAACATGTCCTTGCACAAACGCTCGCCCTGCTCATTCTCACCCATGCTGAAGGCAACAGCTGCCAGCCTGAAAGAGGTCACATATTTGCCGACTGCTCATTATCTCTCTTACTGGCCAAGCTGCTGAGTGGTGACCAGGGAGCGGTAAGGGAAGAAGACCTCAAAAGCCGCTTGCGACTCTGCTCCGCGGCTTGGGCTTTGGGCCTGCTGGCCTGCTGGCCTGGCCATGCCTGGCCTTGTCGGAGTTCACAGAGTTGTATACGCAGCTGAAGTGCTCGTGGGCTTTTGGCCATTCCATGGCAATGAAATGGAACATGCCCAACTCATACCCTCAGCGACGGCATGCCAAACCGTCTTGCATCGAACAAAAAGTCAAGCTGTTGCAACAAGAAATACAAGTATTAGTTTGCACAAGCCCCAGCTAAGACAAGGGGCTGAGATACACAGCTTTTTCTCCCAGCTCCTGCAGGGCACCAGGAGAATAGCTGGAAATTCCTTCAACTAACACAAGTCGTGCCAAAAAACGGCACCAGTCTCCGGGAAGCCGGGGTCCTCTCCACAGCACCAGAGTGCCTTGCTAGTGATGGACACGGCCTGCGGGAGCCGACCCGAGCTGATGTAAGCGGTACACTGCACAGCTTGCTCTCTTCTTCCAGGTTACGCCCTTGCCGCACGCGCGCGACAAGCGCTCGCTCTCTCTCTCTCTCTTTCTTTCTGCTGGGCTTAGGGGTCACTCCGTGACCCTCAGGCCTTCGGCCCGCCCAACCACACCATGTTTTTTTGGAGTGGCTGGCTTTGGGGTCCCCGCAGACCGAGGCACCGAATTACAAAGTTGGCTCTCCCCCTCTGAGTTGGCAAGCCCCTCCCTTTACGCTAGCGAACCCCAACAGGCCTCGTCCCCGCGCCCCCTCACGTCACTGCACACACACGGGACGAAAGCAGCTTGTTTAGTACATGCACCCCCTACCAAAACAAGTGCACCAGTACGTTCTCCCGTGGCGGCAGTTTGTGTTTTCCCCCGTCCAGGGGGTTTTGCAAAACAGACAGTCTTGCGGAGGGGGCGGCGTGCAAGTCAGCTATGTCAAGGACGAATATGCAGCATTCCGGAGTGGTCGTGTTCCTCCCCCTCTGCCTGTGAGACTTTTATGGTAGGGGTCCACTGACGGTACCTCATACTCAGCAAAGCCAGGCTCCTAGACACGTGTAGCTGGAGTTACTTGCGGGCCCCCAGGCTGTGTTGTCGAGGGGTCCCCCGATGGCAGCAAACAGCGTTACTGGAAGACTAATACAGTGAGCAAGCAGCTAGTTGGTTGTTTTGGGGTCCCCCTCGCTCTCTCTCTCTCTCTCTCTCTCGCTCTCTCTCTCTGCAAAATTCAATGGTACAATTCACACTCCAGGGGATACCAGAGATCAATCACTTTCCCCAGTCACACTCAAGCAGACATTCCTTTCTGTGACGTCAAGCCTTGGTCCAGTCTTGAGCCNGGCATTGTAGCATTCTCAAATGCATCATGACATTAAGGTGCATCATTGGGCTCGTGTCATTTAACACAGTCCCTTGATCTTGACTTCAGTCGAAGATCATTCAAATAACAAAACGAGCAAAGGTGGTGGCATTCGCGAAGCGATCAAAAGAAACAATTACAACATTCAACAATCAAAGCTGTGAAAGGATCATTGGCCTCATTCCGGACTTTTGGCTCGACTCTCGGATGACATTCGAGTCGTAACGAAACAGCATTCGGACCGGCCAAACGTGACATGTTCACTAGTAACGTCTTTCAGCGCTGATGCTACATTCGACTGAATCCGAGAACTTCATTCTCAGCTAACCACTGAAGAAATCCATTCAACATTTCAGAAAGGAGTCATGATGCAATGTTCACTTGTCTTGTCATGGCGGCATGTGCAATCTTTCAATGTTGCCCGAAAACCCCAAAACCAAAGAAAGAGAGAGTTGAGAGAATGAGAGAATGTTTTCTCCGAATGTTTTCTGTCCCGAAGGGACTGTGCCGAAATTTCCGATTTGCCGANTCAATGTTGCCCGAAAACCCCAAAACCAAAGAAAGAGAGAGTTGAGAGAATGAGAGAATGTTTTCTCCGAATGTTTTCTGTCCCGAAGGGACTGTGCCGAAATTTCCGATTTGCCGAAACGTGGCTGATTGATTTCCGAGTGAATGCAAGTGAATTGCAGCAATTGCATGTACAGAGTGCGATGCAAGGGACTGCTTTAAGCCTTGTGTTGCGAATGAGATCAATGTGTTTCCCCTTGAAATGTTTTTTTGCTGAATGTTCCTTAGTGACATCGACTGCCTGTAGTGTAGACTGCTTCGTTCGCCCTCTCGACTGTAGCTGCAATGGCCCCTAAGACTGCAGCACCGAAGAGTGGAGCTTTTG
>BGNK01001440.1:21725-146823 GCA_003297005.1 Symbiodinium sp. clade A Y106 | reverse complement strand
AGATCATTTACATATCCTAGGCATAGGCCGGGCTAAGGGTTTGCATACTCGACTAATAGACCTTACTGGTTGGGGGAAATGCACAATCGGTCAGCCTGCGTCTGGAGTCTTCTTTTCGACGTGGAAACGATGGCTGTGCGTGGTTGCCCCTTGGGTTTCCCATGGTTTCCTTAGCTTCCCGACCCCTCCCTTAAGGCTTCAGGGCACCCAAACCCTTTGCTGTCGGTAGGAGTGCCAATCAAGGGCCCTGCATGCAGCCCCCCAAGCCGCCCATGGGTTCTTCCTGGGTTTCCCTTTTCCTTCAAGCTCCTGCACTGCCCAGGCAGCTCCCTTGACTTCGCCGACCACGGCTAGGGCCTTATTGGCCGTGCCTTTGCATGCTGGCTCTGGGTAGCTTCCTTTTGTGTGTGGTCTCAGGTCCCTCAGCAAGNGCACTGCCCAGGCAGCTCCCTTGACTTCGCCGACCACGGCTAGGGCCTTATTGGCCGTGCCTTTGCATGCTGGCTCTGGGTAGCTTCCTTTTGTGTGTGGTCTCAGGTCCCTCAGCAAGAGCAGGAGCCAGATCCGGTGAAGGATGCCGTGGGCAAGGCAAGGGGTTGTGTTACTGCATGGTTTCGGTTCTTGGGCTTTGTTGCTGACGTGTCTCGTGAGTTCCGGGAAGGATCGCATGCATAGAGCATGACCGGCTGCCTGAAGCCCATGTTGCTAGCATCTGCTTTCGCCAGCACACCGGGCTCTGGATCCAAGTCTCGACTNAGTAGATAGTCAGCCATAATGGCGGAGGCTAGCCACGTGATGATCATTGTCATTGAGGACGATCCACCGATTCCATATGGCAAGGTCCGAGGGTCGCCGAGCTCTTCCGTGTCGCCTTACAGTGTGAGCTCTTCCGTGTCGCCTTGCAGTGCTAACGGAGCCCCTCGTCGGCGTCCCGACTGGACTGCAATGCCGGCAGCTACACCGCCCAGATTGCTGCCGAGAACTCCAGTTTGGTCCAAGCCGATGAGCCCGAGTGCCTGCAGCTGGCAACCTGATTGGAGCGGAATGCCCACACTGACCCCGCTGAGGGCCATAGCGACATGGTCTCCAGATCTGTCCAGGTGCCCAGACCTGGCCTTGCGGCCGTTTCGACTCGTGTGGTTGGCTCCCTTGACAAGAAAGGATTAGAGCCGACGGATGCCGAACGCGGCATGGTGGCCTGGGGATAAGGTCATCAGTAAGCACATACCATGTGGCCATGGATCAAAAAAAAGGGACGACTCGCGACTGCTCCTCGAGTGCCCGAGACTCACCGGTGAGCCATGCTAGTGACCTGGTTCTGTTGTCATCTCTGCTCCGGCTGCTGCCCTGGCCCTCTTGTCTTCTCCTCTCTCTTGATAGCTGCAGGTGGAAGCTGGCGACAAGCCTCCGGTGCCCCAGAGTGTTGCGACCTTGGCTCCGATCCCAGCTTGGACGACGGAGCCTATCATGCTTGTGCTGCATCCGGACGTACTAAATGCAGGTGGCTGCCGATAGTGTGGCCGAGAGCCAGGGCAAGGCGGGGATCTTCCTGGCCGTGGCTGCCGTGCAACTTGTTACGCCATTCCTAGGTCAAATCCGAAGCTCCGTGTTCGGATGGTGTGGTCGTGACCTCGGATGCCGGCTGGTTTCGGGTTTGACTGTTCCGTCCGTGCTTTCCTCAGGCTGCGGACCCATTGCAGTCGCTTCTTGAACCTCCTGTTCCTCCTGCCAGAGCCTCAAAGTCCTGTTGCGATCGCCCTTGGCTAGTACGGCTACTACTACTACTACTACAACTACTCCGGTCGAGGGCCCCGTTTTGAAGCCTTCCCAAAGCCAAAGCCCCCCCCCCCTCCATGTCCTTTCTACCATACCGTATATGAACCTCGATGCTTTCGCACTGCATCAGGCGGCCCTTCCATCTGACGCGGCAAATGCCTGGCCCTCATGACACCGGCTGTCCCGCTGGGATCTTGCTCGCGGTTCCTTCTTGTTTTTGTTTTTCCGGAGGCTTCTGGAGCTCTGGTGAGTTCCTCGACTCCAGCCTGGACCTTGGTGTTGGACATGCGGGTTCTGGTGCAGGCTTGGAGCCTTGCCTGTCTGGTTCTGAATGCTTAGGTCCCTAGCGAGGAGTTCGGAGATACCATGGAGCGGCAAGGACGGACTCGTCCTGTGCTTGTCTTTTCTTGGAGCTTCTCGTACTGATCTCTCCGACAGGCTCAAGTGCAGCGGGTGACCTGGGAGATGGCGCAGGAGCAGGGGCTAAGCCAAAAAAAGGCATGCATAAAAACCAGTGGTCCCTACGCCCACGTAGGGGCGCCTGGATTTTATTCTCGGCAGGCCTGTTCCGAGACTTTGCGGTGCTCCGGGCGTGCGGGGTCAGACAACGATAAAATCCAGGCGCCCCTACCTGGAGGTCGGTGCACCTGGATTTCATTCCCTGCAGACTCGCTCGAACCTCCTCCTAGCTCCGAGCAGGGCTCATTTGTGGTCTTCCAGGGAGTCAGTCTAGGTAGTCTGGCAAGGGAGAGGGCACGGCGGGCCCGGAATAAAATCCAGGCGCCCCTACCTGAAGGTCGGGGCACCTGGATTTCATTCCGTGCAGACTCGCTCGAACCTCCTCCCAGCTCCTAGCAGGGCCTAGCAATTGTATCATTTGGGGTCTTCCAGGGAGTCAGTCTAGGTAGTCTGGCAAGGGAGAGGGCGCGGCGGGCCCGGAATAAAATCCAGGCGCCCCTACCTGGAGGTCGGTGCACCTGGATTTCATTCTCCCACACGCGCCCGAACCTTCCCAGGTTCAGGCTGAAGACGTGCCCGAAAAAAAAAAGAAAAAGGCTCTGGGCAGTAGGTTGTCCCACCAGGGTTATTAGGGCGGTGCACAGTGGACCAGCGGTGTGGAATGAAATCCAGGGTCACCGACGTGGGGGTAGGTGCCCCTGGATTTCATTCTTGGCCGGGCTGGCCCGGGAGCGTCCGGGGAGAAGCGGGCAGGATGGCTCAGAATAAATTCCAGGCGCCCCTACCCAGGGGTAGGCGCCCCTGGATTTCATTTCGGCAGTCCGGCAACCCTGCAGGGCAGTTTGTGTGAGCCAGTTGCAATATCATGCAGTAGCCGTAGGCTCCTGCTGCTGTGGTTTGCCTGCAGGAGCTGCAGCCTCTTCAGACGAGATGGTTCGTCACGCGGACCGTGTGATGCAAAACAGCAAGTACCTTGACGTGGCGGATTTGATCCTCTACTCTTGCATGTGTAAGGCAGAGCTACGTGTGATTCTTAATACCACGAGCCAGCTGGTCCTGAACTCGGCACGGCCGTACCTGGAGGGCATTCTGCCGAGAAATCTGTGTCTGCCTCTGCCGACGGGTACTGATAGGCAGTGGACAGTTGTTCTGACACGAGCGGACTATGTGCCAAGTGATGACGTCGCCGGCATGAATCACTGGCTGCCATGCTGGCCAGCAGGTATGCTGACGATTGCAGAAGAGAAAACGAGGATAGCAGGAGTCGCAAGCGACCGGAGGCTCTTGCTGCTTTCAAGGATGGCCCAGGCAGGCAGTGAGGCTGAGGAACGATCGGCTGGGGAAGCGTTGGAGCTTTTGTACATGCAAACCGATGCACTGCAAGATCTCGTGGAACGAATGGCCGAAGAGCTCTCCCTGCTGCCAAAGGAAGTTGCAGCGGATGGCAGCTGCGGCTGCTGGACACTCATGGCCTTGCAGAAGGGCTCTCCCTTCCTGGGCGCATGCAAGCACGAGGAATCGGTGCCGGAAATGCGGCAGCTGCGTGAAAGCATTGCTGCCGAGTGGAGGCGGCTTGCTCTATGCTCCTCATCAGAAGCACTCGCCTGGCGGTGCCTCTTCGGGGCCCTGGGTCCTGCCGGCACGGGGGTTGAAGTAGACAGCTCGAGTTGCGAGGGCGTGAAGATGGAGTTGCCACGGCAGCAGCATGCTGATTTGGGGAGTGCAGGGAAACCAGAGGAGGCTGTGCCAGACTTGGAGCCCCCGGAGCTGCAAGAAGCAAACCCAGCTGAGTTGTCAACCCCGACATCTCGGCAGCTTATGAAAGCGGAGCGATTTTTCGGTCAGATGACCCCGCCAAAGTTGTCACAAGCTGCCCGACGGGCGACTGGTGCAGGCCTTGCAGCGCCACGGCTGGATGCTGGCCCCAGTGTAGCTGTCAAAACAAGCCTAGAACAAGGGAAGTCCGTCAAGCGAGAGCCCGAGCAGCCCGAGCAGGCTCTGGGAGACAGTGCCCCGCCGAGAAAGTGCAAGAGACGTGCCAATGCAGCCGCCGCTGTGAAATCCGAGGGCTCTGGGGTTGCAGACCAGACGCAAGGCTCGCGAAAGCAGAGAACACTGAAAAGGCAGCTGATGCAGCAGGCACGCAGCCACTTGGCACAGATGGGTGTCACGGCAGCGGACCACTTGCGTCTTCACACTAGAAAGCATGGTCTGTTGCTGCGGGGTTCGGCTGAGTGTGGGAATGGCAGTTGGGTGGCGATGCTTGAGCAGCTCTTGCAGGGTCGTTTGCCAGACCAATGTGACACCTGCACTACACTTCTTACGAAGGCCAACTTCGACATGGCCCGCTTTCGGCAGCAGGTTGTCCAGTTCCCAGGGTCGGAGCAGATAAGCCTAGAGGCAGTGACGGATGAGCAGCCAGCGTCCGAGGAGTCGCAACTTGTCCTTGACCTGCCGAAGCAGTCCCAGCAGCTGCCGGGGCCACATGAGCATGAGTCCGAGCAGCTGCCTGAGGGCCAGCTAGTTCTGCAAGAAGCCCCCCCGCCGGACCCCAAGGCTGTTCCATGCGATGCACGCAGGATTGTCGAGGAGCACCCGCTCCTAAAGCTGCTTCCGGAAGGGACGGAATCGAAGCGGTATCCTGTGCAGTGCCAGATATGCAGACGGCGCTCCACTACCCGCACCGGCGTAACTTCATAGACCAGCATTTGAACGGGTCGACCCATATCAAGAACCTGCAGAAGCATCGAGGCCTTCCTGCTGCAGGCGCACCGAGCCGCGGCAGCGGTCAGCCGTCGCAGAATCGGGGGCAGGGCCATGGGCCATCGGATCAAGACCCTGCTACGGCAGGAGAACCGAGCAGCGGCATCGACCTTGCTGCTGAGGAGTGTCCGGGCATCCCGTGCCAAGGATACCTTGTCAAGCCAGGACTCACGGATGCCAAGTTGACGCCTCTGATCGATGCATTCGAGCTGTGGGCAAGCTTCACTGACCTCAAGAACTTCCAGTACTTGAATCAGGATGCCGATGTCAACTACAAATACTCCCTGGACCTCAACACGGGTGTGTACACCATCAGACACCACTCCTGCGAGGCAGCAGCAGGACAGGTTCTGCAAGAGAATCTGCCCGCACTCTGCTGGCGATGTGCAGATCTCGGTAACAACCGGGTGATCTTACGTTCGGTGCAGAAGTTTTACTTCAAGCATACCGCTGCCCGTTTGCTCTCGGCACTCTTCTTTGACCCTGACTTCCACGAGGCCTTGGTGGCGGAGGTGAAGCAGAGCCCCATGTATGAGGTTAAGCAAGCCCTGCTTGATGAGCTCCTGGGCTTCAGTGCCGTGGGCCTGCAGGGCTATGTGCGGGCTCAGTTCATGAGTCTAGCTCCCAGCAGGTGGAGCAAGCCCCTCAAGGACTTCGTGGCTGCTGTTGTGCAGCCGTGCCTCAAGATCCAGGCCTGCTCCTGGAACGGCAAAGTGGCCGACCCTGCGTGTTCCGTGAGGATCCTGGCACAGAAGCTCCACTCGGGTGCACTTTCTACCGTGCAAGACGTGAACCTCAAACTCGCATGCCATGTCGCATCTGGAGCACTTAGCCAACATCCACTTGTTCAAGGCATCTTGGTCGCTGCGATTGAACAGTCCCGACGAGCGACACGAGGTGTGCACAGCATGAAGGGTCATCGTCTCAGCGATCTGGAACTCTCTATGATTGCAGAGGCAGGAGTTACCCTGTCCATGGCAGCCTCTAACTTACAGCTGGCTCACCACTTCGGCATATCCTTCGCCGTCCCGCGACTTCCCCTGCAGAATCTCCACGCCTTCAATCTGCCCGAGGCCTTTCTCTCGATCACCAGCAAGGAAACCTTGCTCCAGAACACTCTCCTGATAAGGAACCAGGTTACTCCGCCGCGCCAGGACACGCAGCCTTCCCATGCACAGCGGAGGAACCTAGTCCTGGCCTTTGACAAGACTTACCTCTTGAAGAGTCCGGATGTGCTGGTTCTGCGGGTGGGCCGATGTTATGTCGGCACGGCCTTCGATCTGAAGAGCCTGGACTCCACAGCAGAGTCTCAGGCAACAGGCAAGGGCTACCTCCTCTTGCAGACGGCCGCTGCTGCCGACAACGAGGACCAGGATGACAAGGAGGCTTCCTCTGCATCATCGACGCAGACACCGAGCTGCGACGACATCAAGCTTGGACTACGCTGTAGAAGTCCTTGAATGCCTGGTGTGGCATCCGCAAGTGAAGTCGCTGCCACGATTCTCCATGTCATCGATCCCCCTCTCGCAGGAGTGCAGCGGTGAAGACATGCTTCGGTTGGTTGGGTTAGCTTTGGCTGGCTGTCCTGCCGTAAAGTGTGTTGTCTTCGACAACGCCAGCAATCACAATCTCGTGAAGTCTATGCTTCTTGGTCAGTCGACAGGCCTCAGTGCTGCATCGCTGCGGTCTATGCCGTTCTGGGGCGAGCTCTCCTACGAACAGCTTCCACAGACGTGCCTGCCTCGGTTCCCATTTCGCAAGCCAGTGCTCCATGGAGAGGCCATCCTAGGACTGAACGGTCCCGCCCACATCCAAAAGAATTTCTGTGGACAGTGCCGGTCACCGGCACGCACGATCACCTTTGGGCGCTTCTTCTGTGACTTCGCGGCGACACTCGATTTGTGTATGCCTCCGGGCCCGTACCAAGGCAGGGCTTCTATCCTTTAGAGAAGTGCGGGCTCAGCCATGTTAGGGGGTGTGTATTGTACGAGGGGGGGGGGTGGCGGTCGAGTTCCAGCAGCCAGGATATGATGCACAGTCAGATCGAGAGGCCGCGGTATTTCTCTGTCCTTGGCACTACTGCAGCAACCTTGTCAGCAGCGAGTCCGGTGTAACTGACATCAAGGTTCCGTGGTCATTGCAGGGGGCATTGCTCATCAACGTCGTTGCAGCTCTGGCCACGACGGCTGTGTATCATCCGAACCTTCCTGCCGCAGTCCGTCTGGAGAACTGCTCCTGGGGCCATCAGTCGATTCTCCATTGGGTTTCATTCTTCGTTATTCAAAACAAAAGACACATAAGTAACCCTGCATCTCCAAGTGCTTCTGGAAGGCTTGACGAGCTTTGTCTTATTAGACCTGGGACAGATGGTCTCAGAGCTGGGGGCCAAAGCTCGTGGACTAGCCAAGGGGTCCACTTGGCTGCATCCCATCACAATGGCCAACCTGCAGCAGCTATGCGGCATGGTGAGCATAGCCTGCGCCAGCTTAGAGGAGGGTCAAGCCTGGTGCCCGTGGCGGAGTACAGAGCTCACGCTGGAAGTGTATTTCGGAGCTCTGAGGGGGCAATTCCCCTCATCACAGATGTCCATGCGTGATTATCTCCAGGCGGCCGCCCGAAAGATGCGGCACACATCCTTGAAACTACAGCGTGAGCCTGCAGAGCTTCTGCCAGTGCAGCCAGAGAGCCCATTGTCTTCGGAGCAGTTTGCTGCGTGTGCACAGCGAGCTTTGGATGCGGCCCTCCGGCTGATGTCGATTGCCTCCAATCAGACAGTCCAGGCACTGCTCAAGACCTACGTCTCCTTCGCCGCCGACCGCATGCAGGAGGTGACTGTCGATGAGCTCCAGGCGGGCTCTGAGGACATGGACGGCGAGGAGTGCCAGCCAGACGGTGATGAGGAGGAGGTGCCGTTGATCCGTAAGCATGACCCTTCGGATGCCGACCCGGTCAGCCCAGCACTAACCGGCAGCGATGCCGAATGCTATCAGCTCCTATCCCAGCTACAGGCACGTGAGACAGCTGATCGTCTGGATTTCGAGACGGGCGAGCTCCCTAGCATGGACGACCGGGAAATGCAAAGGTTGGGAGTCGGGAAGCAATCGCCGCCAGCTCTGGACGAGGCCACCTGGAAGCAGCTCACATCCGCTGATGCCGACGCCAAGCCACTCAGCGAGCCTGCGTGCAAGGATGCGAGATCTGATACAATCCTGACCCTGTCCACTGCTCTGGAGCAGGCCCGGGCAGGACCTCAGGTGCCCGTCTCTATGGATCCCGTGCTACCCTGGTTGTGGCTCTTGCTTGCAAACCTCCGATCAGCTGGCGATAGCCACATCCTGCCGAATCCCACTCGACTGAGACAAGCCAATGCAAATCTGAATTGGCACCAGATCTCGGAAAGGGAGCTAGCGATGGTCCGTGCTCAGTGCGGTGCGCCATCCAAAAGGACAAGCAGGGCAGCCGCCTGGCGGGCTGTGGCAGCCAGCTTGAAGCAGCGCTGCGAGAGCGATGCAGAGCAGCCGGCCGAACTTGCTTCTGGGATGATTGTGCTCCTGGTGCCGCCCGGCTACCAGCAGTGGACCGTGGGAGTGGTGCTCACGGTGTGGCGTGTCACACCCCGTGGTGCCAAACTGACGCACCTCGCGACCCCAGTGACGGCCGTGAAGTACATCCGGGTTACATCCGTGTCTGCATTATGGAGCCCGGAATCACTGACGAGGATGGCGAGGCTGACAAGGGTCACACCTATCGAGCCTGGTCCGAAAGCCATGCGGTGGTCTGCCCCGTGCATCGAGTGGCATTAGTTCTCCAGACCGAGCAGAGCCGACCAGCAATCGATGGCATTGAATGCCGTCTCAGTGCTCTCAGTGCGGCATGTGTGCAAGCAGCCCAGGAATGCACGAATTGGCCGGCGGAGGGATCGGATGCACAGTGCAGTGGAGAGCCGCAGAAGCATTCGGAGAAGGCAACCAAATCCATCAACAACCTTTTGAAGAAAGGTGTGGCCCAACACCTCACGCTGAAAGCTCAGCCTGCCAGGGCCAAGGAGATAGCAGCCCTGCCGGGCAATTTTGCCCGTACCAAGCAGGGAGAGAAGTTGCTACGTCAAGAATTGCAGAAGCTTTTGGAGATCGATTGCACGAACAACCCTAGTCGCCCATTGCTCAGTGCAGACGGCCGTGTGCGGTGCAAGGGTGACAATGGTGCAATTATTCTCGGACCTGCCTGGGAGGACTTGCTGACAAGAGCACCGTCGGCGATCAGCGAAAAGTTCCGAAAGATCAGAAACCGTGAAGAGTATGGGCGTGCGGTCCATTCCATGCTTGTCAAGCTCACTGCTCAACTGAGCAACCCGCCACACAGTCGCACAGATGCTCGGCTTGCTTTTTGATTTTTCTCACTCCCCACTCCCTCCCCCTTCCCTTCTGCTCCTTCCCACTCTCGAGCTGAGGACTTCTTGCGCTTGATCCATGAAATCATGGAGAGCACTGTGCCGACAGTGGCAGAGGCAGCCGCCGGCAAGAGCCACTAGTGGGTTAGCTTCAGGTCTTTAGTTAGGTGTAGCAGCAGGGATCAGCAGGGCCAGGTTCGTGGCAGAGACGGCGCCCGGCCACTTTTAGTTTAGCATGTTTAGCTGTAGGTTCAGCTGCAACGGCAAGTGCCGACACGAGGGGAGCCAGCTGGAAAAAAAAGACCGCCGTTGTAAGCTCGCTGAGTGTTCTGCGATGCCCATCTTCTGTAACCTAGAGCCCTGGATTTTATTCTACATCCTCGCCGTCGCATCCCGAGCCACGGATTACAGCAAAACCACGGTAAAGAACGTGTGCTGCTGACCTAGAGGCCATCCGAAATTTATTCCCGCGACCCTTGGGGCCACAGGAATTTATCNGCCGTCGCATCCCGAGCCACGGATTACAGCAAAACCACGGTAAAGAACGTGTGCTGCTGACCTAGAGGCCATCCGAAATTTATTCCCGCGACCCTTGGGGCCACAGGAATTTATCCGAATAAATTTGCGGCCCTACCCCGCTGACAACTAGCAACGGCTATAACAAGGCGTGTGAAAAAAAAAAGTTGGGTGAGGGACCCGTGCCTGACCTGCATGAGGTCCTCGCCGACGCGCGCTGGGACTAACGGACGCCCCGACATGTGACGCGCCGTCGGCCCGTATCTCGCAATCGCACTGGGACCGCGCTTGCACTGGTCGCAAAATGGTGTGCGGAAAAAAACCGTTTTCTTGCAGCCCTGTTCTGTGTTTCGTTCCCCGTCTCCGCTGCACGACGCAGCTTGCAGACAAGTTTTACACGGCACGTTGCATCTCCTCTGCGAAACCACCGGCCCCCATCCCGGCCTCGGTTGCATCTGCCCATTCTGCCCCCGTTTGGCAAGCCTGGAGGGAGCTCTGGTTGCTTGTGCCCCGGTTTTTCCGGCCAGCGCAATGCGCGCGCATGCCTAAGGCTGCTCGCAAGGCAGGCCGTGCACGCACGCATCGGTGACCTAAGGCTCTAAGGCGGGTGTGGGCGCGTCACGTCTTCCAGCATGTTAGACGTCAACAGGAGTTTTTCGTTGCATTAGCAGCCGTTACTGCCAGATACCGGAGAGGAATCCGGGTGTTTCATTTGGCCAAAGAGCGGCTCAAGCCCTGACATCGATTCATTGCTACAAAATCGTTTGCTTTCGTTGACTACCATTAGGAGCTACCATGCCTATGTCAGGTGCTAGTTTTCCAACGCTTGGAATATGGGACAGGCCAACTGGTCGTCGATGGCACGAGCAATTGTTGGCTGGTTGCAAAGACGGGCGACGCCGGTCATGAGTGGATCTTACGATCAGGCGACCAGCAGTTTGATGAACATGAAGCCATCACTGCGAGATTCATACCGAACGCAAGGCTTCTGCTTGCGGGCGAATGCATGAGCTCAAAATGGCGACGGCCAGCACCACCCTTGCATGGATACGACAACTGGAGAGATGTGTTGGTTGCATGCTGCTCGCCCCGAAAACCTTCGGCAACTCAGTTGGCACATTGCGTGTGGACGGTTGCGAAACAAACACATTTGAAATGCAACATCAGCCACGAGTTTCTTCATAGCTTGATGCATGCTTGCCGGCTTCGCGTTGCACGGTTTACGGACCATGAGCTGCAGTGCACTTTGTGGGCTGTGGGTGTTCTCCGGCATCAGGACAACGAAGTGCTCGTACATCTCGCGAAGGAAAGCATGCAGCGCTTGCAGAGAGAGGTGCCCAGTACATTGCGAAGGAAATCCAGTGGAATCGGCAACATTTTCTGGGTGATGGCAAGGTCACATGCTTTCACCGCAGATGTCGCGACTAACATGGTGCGGCAAGTTGCACCGCTCATACCTGGGCTCAGCCCGAGAGATTTGGCAGGCATCTGTTGGGCCTGCGCTGTCACGCGGCATGTTGATGCTCCATTATTTTTTGCAATATCACAAGCATGTGATGCATCCAACTTGGCTGGGTTTTCGTGTCAGCAACTGGCCAACTTGGCTTGGGCATTCGCTCGCATGCAAAGCTATTGGCATGGCCAGCTTAACATATCAGCTTGTTTCTGGGCTGCTATCGTCAAGAACCTTGCTTGGTTCAAGCCGCATGAATTCAGCATTACATTATGGGCGGTGGCCAAGTTAGGGCTACCCGAGAACGCCACCACGCAAGACTTTAATGTGGTGGAGCGAGTCGGAGTGCAGCGATTGCAAGAGGGCCAATTTGGGCCGCAAGAATTATCAAACCTGTCCTGTGCTTTGGCGCGCATGTTTGTGTCTCACATTGGATCAGCTGACACATCGCTTTCAGTGCTGGTGACGATCGCAAGAGCAAGGATGATGGAATTCAGGTCCCAGCATATTGCAAACATGATGTGGTCTTTGGGACATGCTCGTTTCGCGCACAAGCCTTTTGTCTGTGATGTCTTGGAACTCATGCACGTCCGAGGGCCTACCTTTGCCACTATTGAACTGGTGGGATTGGTTTGGTCGTTTGCGCGTCTCCATGTGTGTACTGCCGCTGAGATGCACAAGCACTTGTTGTTCAGCGGTGAGTTTTTGTCATAATGGAACCGCAACAACAGCGATGCCGACTACGCTTGAAAAGTCATTGGGCATGTGAAGGCACCTTCACTGCTGGCGCAGGCCTCCGACATGCTCTTGCTTGCATCGCCAGACTTAACTGGCCAAAGCGTAGCCAATGTAGTGTGGTCGCTTGCCATCTTGACCCATGCCTCCAAAAGAATGGGTTTCTTATAGCCTTGATTTAAGAGCGGCGCGAGAGAAAACTGTGGAAAGATCCATAGAATTCGAGGTCATGCGGCAGCATTGCTCATCAGTGGGCTCAACCTGTGTCTACGGTCCTCGAGCATGGAAACTGCAATCCACAAGAGCTGTCCAACATTTCTTGGGCCATGGTGAGGCTTCGTGTATTGAAGGACATTCCGATTAAATTGGTTGTTGCTGCTTTCACCAGCAATTTCGGCAACTTCAACTCTCAAAATATTGCAAATTTGTCATTGGCCTTCGCTCGAATTGGTGGTGATGGAACCTGTAACATTGAGCCTTTTTGGACTGCTGTTATGCACGCGACAACTGCCCGAACGATGGAATTCAACACACGAGAACTTGCAAATTTATGTTGGTCTTTTGCCGCCATCAAGAAAACAATTGCCTTGAGTTCAATTGCCGACGAGTTTCTGAGAAGAGAACACGAAGAAGCTGACCAAGGAAGCATGCTGGCAATGCTGTGGGGCTTATCTTTCGCAGGCGTGAAGCATCTTGATTTGTTTCGGAGAGTGCGTCACCGTCTGGTGAGCCATGGAAAGAAATTGGACAGAAGCAGAGAAACTCAGTTGCACCGGTTGTTGCCACTGGGCTTTGCTACCACTAACACTGGAAAGTTTGACCATGGCGAGCCGGTCATTGCTGCGGAGCTGTTGGACATTATTGTCTTGGCAAAGCCACCCGGCTGGGAAGTTGAGCGCAATACCCTGCACACTGAGCCGCCATTGGATGATCCGTTGGATGACCATTTGTTTCAGCTGCAATGGTTTTTGATATCCTTATCCAGGCCTCCAGCGATATGGTTTGACAGATCACATCACTTCGGATTCTTGCATCGTTTGGACATCCCAGGATCCGGACTTATTCTTGTTGCCAAGACATATGAGGCCTATTACCGGCTTTTGGTTCAGTTAAACGCCAATCAAATTGTAAGGGACTATGTGGTTTTGTGCCATGGATGGGTATCTCAAGCGAAGCGCACCGTTGCGACGCCCGTACATTGGACACCAGGCAACCCTGCGCCTAGCCAAGTATCCAGTGGAGGGAAGCCATCCGTAACCAACATCAGAGTGGTGGCACACCTTCACCGTGCAAGCGAACGCTACACTTTGCTAGCTGTCCGGATAGGCACCGGCAGAACACATCAAATTCGAGCCGCGTGCCACCTTCAAGCATGGTTTTTCGTTTACAGTCCGTTTGGACATGTTTTTCCGCGTAACCAGTGTCCTCAACTGTTGACCGTTGACCGTTGTAAGAGGCGAAGAAAGAAGCTCCATGTAAGGCATGATAGGTGTTGTATAGTATGTTGTTGCTGATTGTGCGAAGGCGCATGCTGCGCATATTGGCCACCCAACCGTTTGTGATGGCAAGTATACCAGCAACGGAACTTTTCGACAAGACCTTCAGTGGTGTTCACGAAATTTCCTACATCGCTACAGACTTAAGTTTCAAGGACGAGAGCCTCAGAGGCGACTGCAAGTTGTTCAGCCCTTACCATCAGACCTCCGTGCTGCGCTGGGACAGTTGCAGCCAGCTGACGCGCGATCTGCGATTGCATTTCATTCCGTCGCTTTGAACGGAGTTCCACAAGCAACATGGGGAGACAGCTAATGTCGCTGGATACGAGGTCGCAGGACGCCATGCCATGCCAGGCGAGGGATGAGAGTGTGTGCAGCAGTCGGGCATGAACGGTTCACGAAAGCGAACTTTTCTGACCTGATGACCAAGGTGCCTACCAGACGTCATCCGGCGGTCCCTGCCTCGCCTTGTGCCCTCGCTCACAAACATCGAACAAGATGGACCAGAGAGTTGGCGAGAGCATACGCAGCTGCGCCGCCCAAAATTCGACGAATCAGTTGTACAAGTAAGAAAGGCATCCCATGCTCATCCATCTCTTGCCAGTAATTCTCCAGTCATGTCATCTCTAGTCAAGTCTAATGGGTTGCAGCATGGCTTCGTCGAGACTTGCAACACAAACTGATGATTGATCTCGCTCGCGGTTTTCAACCATGATCATGATGGACTTTTGGCGGGCACCGTCTCAAAGAATGCCTGGTCAAATGCCAGATTGCATCGTATCCCATTGCTCGGCTCAAGACACAGACAGAGGATGTCAGGCAACCAGCCCGGTTCGTTCAGCCATCAGAGACCATAGCCATTCGGAGGTACACGTACGCTCAGAAACTATACCTCGGCAACCTCGCCTGACCAGGCAGAGCCCTAGTGCACTGCACATGGCAGAACAGCACATGGATGAGCTCGTCTGAAGGCTTGGCCTGGCGCTGCCGCGCGGATGCGCTCGGAGCAAGGTGCTGCGCAGCCGCGTGGCGGGGCTGGAGTGCGCTTTCGCACACCGGAGAGACCAGTGGATCGCCCTGCACGCGGTTTGTCCCCGGATCTTTGTGTTGTTGGCAAAGATGCGCCGCAGCATCAGGCACGAGGTTTGACGGACAAAGGCTGCAAGCAAGTCGGTAGACGCCTGCCAGGAGCTGGGATCGTCGAAGCATCAGGTTTTCCATTGTAGAGTTCTCTGAAGGATCTGCTGTGGGACCTAGTCCCTGTCAGGAGGCTCAGCCGCCTCGCAAGCAAGACCTTCGAGGAGTTCACAGATTCCCCCGTCTCAAAAAAAAGTTGGCCATGATCAGGCTCTAACACCAGACCGGGTAAGCACCTTGCTTCAAAGTCTTGGGATCGCAGCGGACAGCGTGCTTGTGGACAGAGTTCTTCATGAGATTCGTCACGCCGCTGGCGCTGATCGAGGAGAAAGCCAGACTGCAGCCCAGGCCAGGCCAGCTGATAATCTTATGGGAGTTTGTAAGAGTTTGTCGCTGTTCGTGGGGCCGGTCGTTCGGGAACGCAGGCAGTTGTGCGGTCAGCAGAAGATTCCACTCGGACTCGTGCACCCCGACTCCCAGCCGCATCGGCCGATTCCCGCGGTCGTGTCCCTGGTCTTCTGGAAGAAGTGCTCGGAGACTTCCAGGGCGAGCTGGACGATTTTCGGCCAGTGCCTGCTGCAACCTCTCCGCTCAGATCTCCTGAGGCATTGCTAGCAAAGCTGCGAGCTGTCAGGTTAAAACGCGGTTTGGGCATCGCAGAGTTGCAAGCACTGGGTGATGTTAACGGCGATGGGCGATTGACTGCCGTGGAATTGGGAAAGGTGTTTGCCGCTGCTTCTTGGATGCGAGTGGTCGTGCCGATCGTGTCTCCGGAGACTCTGTTTGTTCGTGCTTCGACTTTTGCTGTCGTCATGAAGCAAAATACATATCGCAGCCAGCTTGGGGTATACATCTTTGTCCTGAAGCCATGCCGAAGTAATACCAGTCCCGAGTTCTGACTTGCCTGTGTTGGCAAAAAAAGGTTGTCCAAACAACGGACGGGCCAGCAGGATCCACAAGATTCAACTATGTAGGGATTTTTAGACTCTTTAGACCGATTGTTTCAAGAACGCGAATGGAAACCGAAAGCCCAGCACGAACACAGAGTGGTGGGTGACATCATAGATAGTCCAAGCACATCATGAGACGCATGAATCAGAAGGAGTCTTGCAAACGTGCTCCTGTGATGCGGGCACTGCCGAATTGAGATTTCTCTGCAAGACATGTCGTTTGAAGTCGCCCAGGTTGGAATCAACGCAGATGAGGAGCTCGTGTACGAAGTGTGGAGACACATTGACACCAACCACAACGGTCAGGTCAGCTTGTTCGAGCTGTTCCAAGCGATGAAGCCATCCACCACAGAGGTGCTGACAGCTCTGAGCCATGTGAAATACCGCAGGCATGCGTCTCTGTCTACTTTGTTCCGTCCGTATGACTCTAACGGAGATGACAAGTTGACCCCTGCTGAATTCCATAGAATGCTTAACGATCTCGGCTTCGAGCTGGACGACGAAGGTGTACGGGACCTGCTTCAAGTGATCGTCCGGGATCGAGATGGTGGCAATCTGCTGTCCCTGCGGGATCTGACGCTAGCTTTGGAGTCTTTGGAGCGTCAAGCAGGCGCCTCTGATTCTTGGGGCCTTCTTTCATTTTGCGCTAACCACGGGTCGGAAGTTTGAAAGATTGTGACATTGAGATAGCAATTCTCGTGCCGAATATCAAGATTTCGAAGTATGCTTGCTTGCTGTGTCCAGGTCGGCCAGATCTGCGAATGGGCGGATCTTCCAAAGCCGGCGCTGTGGAGTCGACGCTCCCAAGGTCTCCGGACAGACTGGTGATGGAGAGTCCCAAGAGGTCACCAGAGCGACCGATGACTGCCCCGGCGCCTGGAACGGAAGCGGTTCCATCTCAGGAAAGCCAGGCTCAGAAGGCATCCAAGTTGGCGGAGCTGCAAAACCCGGTGGTCCCGTTCAAACACGCTATCAAGCGCCTAGACCCGTGCGGCCTGCCTTTAGGTGCACAGGCGTGGGAAAGTCTAAATCGAATTTTCTATAGACTGGCACAACAGAGCAAGGAGGTCTCGACAAGGGAGCTTATTCTGGCTATTCGTAGCGATGTGCGCATAAAAACCGAGGGTTTGCTGCATCGACCGGTGATTGCCACGGACGACGGTGGTCCTACAGTCTCGTTGGACGAAGCGCTTCACCAAGTTGAAACACAAGTCCTTGACGGGATCGGACATTTGGAGATGGTATCCTGGGATAGGTTTTATTGGCTACTTCTCGAGGCACACAGGCACCGAGCGGCGCGGCACCTTCTTCCTGTTCCGCTTCGAGCTGAAAGTCCGCCCAATCCTGCAGTCAAGACTTCGCCTCGTTCTTTGATGAACTGCCCCGTAGACCCGAATGAGTCGCCTGCTGCTTCTATCCAGAACGGGCCTCAGTATGGTGGGCACGTCCGCGCAGTGTCCGCCGCCTAAGACTCGCGGTGTTTGCTCCTTGATCTATGCATCTCGAGTTTATTTGCTTGCAAGTTTGCTTCTGTGACTGTTTGCCGTGTTTGCAATTTTATCTCCAGACATGAACTCAACCCGAATCAGAACTTTCTTGTTGGAAGTGGCGTAAATTGGAAGGCATTGTGCAGCCGTATAGAAGACCAGAAACAACCTGCAGAGCACGGGATTTGGACGTCAAAGCTATAATAGCAGGCCATTCTTTGGTAGGATGTCGAGGGCTGCGTCAGTTCATGAAGACGAGACGGTACACGAAAGCATGCGAACCTGGCCCGGATAGTCAAGGGCGAAGGCTTCCACAGGTTTCTTGGAAATAGAGGAGTCGACGGATACATGAGGGTCAAGCTGAGGGTTTGCGGAGTGTGGTTCTGGGATTCTCAAGCTTTAAAAGCTTCTAACCTACACGGCATTGCTGGGCTATTGAATATGCTTGCAAGCCCATTCTATGAAGGTTCGATTTGCAAAGCATCACGCTCTCTCTTCGTCCATTTGTTCTTGCTTACTCTATGCACCTATCGATCCATATGTTTGCCAACTCGTGTATGTGCGCGAGTCCATCTGAATCCTTCGATCGGTCAGTATGCTGCTTCTGTATCTTCTGCGCCTTGTTGAAGTCGCTTGCTCCATGACGCTCCTCTCCGTCTCTTTGTGCTCAGGTGGCTGGCGCAGGAGTGCAGCTGCAACGAAGAAATGCTGTACCGGCTGTATGAGAAGTTTACATATTGCTGTGGAGGCGACCTGGTGCATGTACCACGTGAGCGATTTTTGCAGACAGTACAGAACAGTGAAAACCTCTATGCCGCACTGACGACGACACCTCTGTTGTCAGGGCGTCCTGTCGTGGTGAAACCGATGAACTGGGGCGATGTTCTTTGGCAGCTTTCCCGCAGAGAAGCCTCGCTGCTATCTTGGTCGGACATTGTGGCGACAGTGTGCTGGTGTCGAGCCTGGAGCCTTGGATTGTCAGAATCCGAGGCATTGCATGTATCGCCTCGGGTTCGACCCAGCTCTGCATCAGCAGCCAAAGCCCGTGTAGAGGCGTTGCTTCAGAATCGGGCCGCTGATGCAACCGACAACAGAGCCAAGCCTTCGCCCTTGCAGCCTTCATTTGCCGTGCCGCAGATCACGCGCATGCAAGACATGCAAAGCAGCTCTCCACTGGAGACGGTCAGCAGAAGGCTTGCAGAAGCCTCGGGCTCGGGCTTTGAGACTCGGACACAGCGATCGAGGCATCCGTGGCTAGACGACTCTGACGACGACGTTCCGTCGCGTGTCTCGGTGTCACGAGTACCGGCACCGGAAGTTCCGCGGCTCTCAAACGAGGCAATCCATAGCCACGGCAAAAGCCCCGGCCCAGCACCCGTAGCTTTGCGGCTGCAGATGCCCGAAGGAAGGCCACCACCAGATCCAAAGGAACTCCAAAGGTTGGAATTAGAGCTGGCGAGAATACTCAACATGCCAGTGCAAGCTGTAAAGCTTCAGGGCCTGAGGCCCTGAGCTTGTGTTGACACCAGAGGTGCATGTACCATAGCCGCGTTCAATTTGCTCCGCGGTCGAATATTGGAGGCGATGCAAAAAGTCGTGCGCGCTGACCAAAAAGGACGACATTACTCAACGTCATTTGCTCCTTTGGCGGGAGAGGGGTGGAAAGACAAAACAGACCGAGGGCCAGGGGCAGGCGGGACGGTAGGGCTCGCACGCCGAAGGGGGGGAGGCTTCGAGGGACAGGTGGCTCTGCGGGCGTACGCTTGGTGTCGCGTGGCACGCCTGCGGGCTTCGCATGTCAATGTGCCGAGCCCCCTTGGCATGCGCGAGGCTTCATAAGGTGCGCGCAGGGAGGGACATTGGCTGTTTCCTGGGCAGGGCTGTCTATTCCTCCAGGCTCCGCGACTTCAAACGGCGAAGTCGGTAACTTTGGCACACAGTGCCGATTTCGATGTCACTTCTCTCAGTACAGAGATCTTATCATATATCATCGCCAGTCTGTGCCGGCACGCTTACAGGCATGTCCCAGTTCGAAAGCATGTCCCCCTTCGACTATGCGAACTGGAGAGTGGATGGCCCCCTTGGCTCATTGACGAAGTAGAAGACTCATGAGGGGAAGGGAGAGGCAGCGGCAAGCGCCCGCCAAACAGCGCTGGTGCAAGCCCCGGCCGCTGTGCCTTCAGCTGCAAAACCGTGGAGTTGCAAATGCGAGCGAAGGCCTTGACCAGAGATCCTCTAGCGGACTCTCCGGGGCGGGCCAGGTGAGCACAGGACTGCGCCACAGAGTTCCTGCTCGCAGCACTGCACCTGCGAGGCGGGGGACGTCGACGCATGGCTCATCATGAGCTACTGCTACGTTCAGGTCCACAAGGCATGGTGGATGTCTGCCGAAGACCTGCATTGGGCATACCAATCAATCATTTGAACGCAATTTAAATTTTTGTCAATACGACCAGTCCTCCATCATGAGAAGACATGAACAGTTGGATGAGCTGCAGCGGTGCAAAGCACTTGACCAGCCGGCCTTGGGCTTGCAGGAAGGCTATGCAAGCTGTTCCTGTGCTGGCTGGCTATCGAGGGACACTTGAACCGCACTACTCACAAAGCTTGGCTAGCATTCTGTCTAGTGGAAGGAGCCAGTGGAGTCTCTCACGGTGATGCGGTGGGCGTGGCATCGCGCACACCTCAGGGGCCCGACGTCTCTTGCACAGTACGACAACACCCTTGCTGGCGTAAACTGTCGACTGCGCAGGCACTTGTTCGGATCTAGTCGGACGTGCTGAGCTCATCATGCGAAACGACCAGTGAACCAGAAGCTTCTACAAGTAGAAGGGGCTTACTTGAGAGCCATGCGAGGTCGGACCCTGCCGTCAATCGGCGGGCAGCCGAAGAGTATTGGAAGGCGCTGTCGAAGTTCACGAAATTTCACGAATCCTGTCTGCAGCGAGGCCAAAGACCTACAAGAAGCACAGCACAGGTCCAGACTGGAAGCAGAGGCGAAGGCCCCGTTCTCGAGAAAAGTTCCAGGTCGTGTGCCATGTAGAGCTGGGGAGGCGGCAGGGCGACAGCTCCAGCTAAATGCGCATCAGCCTTACCTGTTGATTCGCTCCTGTATGGAGGCTGTCCCTAAGGATTGCTTGTTCGGTTGGCCACTTCATTGGTCGCTCGGTTCTGGTGCATCGGCGTTCGGTTCAGGCAATAGTGTTGGGTTTCATGCTGGCTCGATCGCTGGCTGCTGAAGGCCTCCGTACGATGTCTTCACAACACCGCCATACGTCAACGTAGTGGATGCAGCCTCGGAAGCATGTTACAATGTTATATGCAGTTCGCTTGTAGCAGTGGTCGCTTCTGCTCTGTTCTGCCAAGGTCTTTGACTCCCATGATTCCAATTGCGATGTGAACTTTGAGTGCGAAACCCGGCCTGTTCGTCTTATACCAGTGCACGTTGTGTGGAGCAGAAAGCGTAGCTTCCTTGCACGCACTTCGCTGCACCTGGTCAGGTCACCTCCAGTTACAGACCCACTTCAGGTGGGATATCCTGCAGACGGCCACGATCTTAAGAAGCTGAAGCGCAATGGTGATTATCCGATGCCGCCTTCTCGGTTGCCGCTGATGCCATGTCAGGCACTGCGTCCTTACGTCAAGGAAACATGGCATGTGCGAAACCCAGACAGTTTGCTTTCTCGACAGGGATGTGCAGTTGACTGGGGGGATGAGTTTTGATTTCCCATACTTCCGGTGTCCCCGAATGCAGCCTGTGAAGTACATACCCCTTCAGAGATGGAGGAAACGAATCGCTAAAGACGCGCCGGCATACGGCAGCCGCGTTTGGCTTGCTACAGTTACAGAAACGCAAACTGTGATCGAGGCCACTTCCTGGCCTTGGACGAAGTACATATGGTGCTGCTGTCCCTCCGAATTGATCCCTGAGCCAAACCCAAAGCCGATACATTTTCATGGTTCCCTCTGCTTGCCGAGAGCATCCAGGCAGAGTATGCAGTGCCAAGAACGCCGCTCTCAAAGTATGCTGCACCTCGCACGGTAGGAAAAGCTCAGCAGAGGCTGAGCCTGGCCTTTGAACTTCACGCAGAGCGAAACATCTTTCCAGAAGGAAGAGACAATGAGCCCAGTGTAAGTCCCACCATGCCTCACTCCTGTGCTTAACCAAGACTCGCTGAAGCTGATGTTGAGGCGGTGTGGCGCCCGCGCGTTTCGTTTTCACAACTTCTGACTTGCCGGCCTACGAAGACATGCCTGGGCCTTGACTTAGCTATCTTGCTTTATGCACAGGCAAAGCTTTTATGACGTTTGGACTCCTCGAGAAGATGACTACTCACTACTCCCTTTCGGCTGTAGCTGTCTGTACTCTCCTGGGCTGATTTCAAGCTGATTCATTCGGTTCCGATCCCAAGTCATATCATGCAGGATTGCCCCACTGCGAAGCCGGGCAATCTGTCACAGTGGGTGTGTGGGTGAGAGAGAGAGAGAGATCCACCGTTTGCAGCTTTCACAGTTCCGCCGTGTACAGAATCAGCAAGCTCGTGAGCATGAAGTTGCACAACAGCTGTTGCGTGACGCATCAGAGACAGCATGGCACCGGAGGAACCTGGACACCACTGAGCGAATTTAGGTGAGGTACAGCTTCTCATATACAGTTTTAATGTGCTTCCATGACAAACACAGCCGGCATTGAGGGCAATGCACAACCCTTCGGGGCTCGGTGCGTGCAACGCTCTCGCACACGGAGTCACGTCACATTGGCTTGAAGCAACATTGTTGTTTTGCACAAGTGCTTTCCAACCGCTTGCAGGGCGCCAGGAATCTGTGGGTGTTTGTCCGGCCAACGCAGACGAGACACCGCAGAGGTGCAAACGTAACTGCCAAAAATGCTGGCCCTGAGCCAGCAGATCACAAAGAGCCAAACGCCTGAGCTGACAGGATTGGCCACAGCAGTGTTCAGTTTCCGCACACACAGGCATGCATGCACGGTTGCGTCAATCTTTATTGGTGTTCCAGGGACCACTTTTGGATTGCGGCGTCTTGGGGGAGTGTGGTAAACGACCTAGACGCATCCCCATTGCGAAGACGCATTCGTCAAAAAAAGGCGCCCAATAGGCGCAGACGCATTGGCAGGCGCAGACGCATTGTGAAGACGCATTGGGTGGCGCAGATGCATCGTGAAGACGCATTGGGTGGCGCAGACGCATTGCGACGACGCATTGGGTAGGCGCAGACGCATTGCGAAGACACATTGGGTAGGCGAAGACGCATTGGGGTAGCGAAGACGGCTTCAGGAGACGCATTGCCAGGCTAGTTTCGCATGACAGTTGATGTTAAAATCAGGGCGTCTCCATCAGTCCAAGGCTCCATCCTGGGAGATCCAGCTGTATCAGAGTTCGGATTATGAGATGGTGTGCGCCCAATCGTCCATTGGTTGTTTGGCCAGCATGACCGAAACAACCCACCCCCAAGTCCATCTCCATACGTGCTCCTGATTGAAAGGAGNTTGTTTGGCCAGCATGACCGAAACAACCCACCCCCAAGTCCATCTCCATACGTGCTCCTGATTGAAAGGAGGAGCACGTATGGAAATGGCTCAATCTGTATCTTCGGTCACAAGCACCGCAGGCGTCCTCATTAGATAAGCGGCGCCCCCACAAGTCCAAGGCTTGATCCCGGAGTTCAAGGTTTGTGAGAGTTCTGATTAAAAAAGCAGGGGCGCCCCAGCAGTGAAAGGCTCCATCCTCGGAGTTCAACTTTTGTGAGAGTCCTGAGTTAAAAACAGGGGCGCCCGATCAGTGCAAGGCTCCATCCTCGGCGTAGGGGCGGAGCCCAATCAGTCAAAGGCTCCACCCTCGGAGTTCAATGCTTGTAAAAATATTGGCTAACAGGGGTGCCCCATCAGTCCAAGGCCCCACCTTCGGAGTTCAAGATCTATAAGAGTTCTGATTTAAGAATTGGTCCAAGGCCCTATCCTCAGAGTTCAAGATCAATAGGAATCTATAGGAGTTCTGATTTAGAAATCAGGGGCATTCCATCAGTCCAAGGCCTTATCCTCGGAGTTCAAGATTGTCAGAGTTCTGATTCAAAAATCAGGGTCGCCCCATCACTTCAAGGGCTTTTCTCGGATTTCAAGATCTTTAAAGGTTCTGCCTTAACAATCAGAGGCGACCCATCAGTCCAAGGCCCCAGTTTCGGAGTTCAAGATATGTAAGAGTTCTGATTCAAAATCAGGGGCGCTCCATCAGTCCCAGTCCTTATTCTCAGAGGTCAAGATTTGTCAGAGTTCTGTTGGTAAAATCAGGGGCGCCCCATCAGTCCAAGGCCTTATCCTCGGAGATCAAGATCTATAAGAGTTCTGATTTAAACATCAGGGGCGCGCCATCGGTCCAATGCCCTATCCTCAGAGTTCAAGATCTAGAAGAGTTTTGATCTAAATTTCAGGGGCGTTCCATCAGTCCAAGGCCTTATCCTCGGAGTTCAAGATCTAGAAGAGTTTTGATTTAAAATCAGGGGCGAGATCTTTAAAGGTTGTGCCTTAACAATCAGAGGCGACCCATCAGTCCAAGGCCCCAGTTTCGGAGTTCAAGATATGTAAGAGTTCTGATTCAAAATCAGGGGCGCTCCATCAGTCCCAGGCCTTATTCTCAGAGGTCAAGATTTGTCAGAGTTCTGTTGGTAAAACCAGGGGCGCTCCATCAGTCCAAGGCCTTATCCTCGGAGTTCAAGATCTATAAGAGTTCTGATTTAGAAATCAGGGGCGCCCCATCACTTCAAGGGTTTTTTCTCGGATTTCAAGATCTTTAAAGGTTTTTCCTTCAAAATCAGAGGCGGCCCATCAGTCCAAGGCCCCAGTTTCGGAGTTCAAGATATGTAAGAGTTCTGATTCAAATTCAGGGGCGCTCCATCAGTCCAAGGCCTTATTCTCAGAGGTCAAGATTTGTCAGAGTTCTGTTGGTAAAATCAGGGGCGCCCCATCAGTCCAAGGCCTTATCCTCGGAGTTCAAGATCTATAAGAGTTCTGATTTAAACATCAGGGGCGACCCATCACTTCAAGGGCTTTTTCTCGGATTTCAAGATCTGTTAGAGTTCTGATGAAACATCAGGGGCGCTCCATCAGTCCAAGGCCTTATTCTCAGAGGTCAAGATTTGCCAGAGTTCTGTTGGTAAAATCAGGGGTGCTCCATCAGTCCAAGGCCTTATCCTCGGAGTTCAAGATCTATAAGAGTTCTGATTTAAACATCAGGGGCGACCCATCACTTCAAGGGCTTTTTCTCGGATTTCAAGATCTTTAAAGGCTTTTCCTTAAAAATCAGAGGCGACCCATCAGTCCAAGGCCCCGGAGTTCAAGATCTGTAAAACTGTAAGAGTTCTGATTAAATTTTTTTTAAATCAGGGGCGCTCCATCAGTCCAAGACCTCATTCTCAGAGATCAAGATTTGTCAGAGTTCAGAAAATCAGGGGCGCGCCATCAGTGCAAGGCCGTATCCTCGGAGTTCAAGATCTATAAGAGTTCTGATTGAAACATCAGGGGCACGCCATCGGTCCAATGCCCCATCCTCAGCGTTCAAGATCTAGAAGAGTTCTGATTTAAATTTCAGGGGCGGTCCATCAGTCCAAGGCCTTATCCTCGGAGTTCAAGATCTAGAAGAGTTTTGATTTAAAATCAGGGGCGCCCCATCACTTCAAGGGCTTCTTCTCGGATTTCAGGATCTTTAAAGGTTCTGCCTTAAAAATCAGAGGCGACCCATCAGTCCAAGGCCCCAGTTTCGGAGTTCAAGATCTGTAAGAGTTCTGATTAAAAATCAGGGGCGCTCCATCAGTCCAAGGCCTTATTCTTAGAGGTCAAGATTTTTCAGAGTTCTGTCGGTAAAATCAGGGGCACTCCATCAGGCCCTTATCCTCGGAGTTCAAGATCTATAAGAGTTCTGATTGAAAAAGCAAGGGCACCCCATCACTTCAGGGCTTTCTCTCGGATTTCAAGATTTTTAAAGGTTTTTCCTTAAAAATCGGAGGCGACCCATCAGTCCACGGCCCAGTCTCGGAGTTCAAGATCTGTAAGAGTTCTGATTAAAAATCAGGGGCGCTCCATCAGTCCAAGGCCTTATTCTCAGGGGTCAAGATTTGTCAGAGTTCTGTCGGTAAAATCAGGGGTGCGCCATCAGTGCAAGGCCCCACCCTCGGAGTTCAAGATCCATATGAGGTCTGCTTGAAAAAATCAGGGTCGCTCCATCAGTCCAAGGCCCTATCCTCGGAGTTCAAGATCTATAAGAGTTCCGATTTAAAAATCAGGGGCGCGCCATCAGTGCAAGCCCCTTCTCGGGGTTCAGGATCTATAAGCTTTCTGATTGAAAAAATCAGGGGCGCTCCATCAGTCCAAGGCCCCACCCTTGCAGTTCAAGCGCTGTAAGGGTTCTGATTAGGGGCGCCCCATCAGTCCAAGGCCCCACCCTCGGAGATAAAGATCTGTAAGGGTTCCTTTTTACACATCAGGTTGCGCACCATCAATATCAGAGTTCTGTTTTAACAATCAGGGGCGCACAATCAGTGCATTCCAGCGCAAACCGCGCATTTTGTCGCAATCAGCGCATTCCAGCACATGGCCAGCTACGGCCACTGAGCCCGCACGCACTGGCTTTCAATAACCACCTCAAAGAGCTTACAGCATCTGCAGCCACAAAAACCGCCACTCGGGGCACATGCTTAAATTAAGTTGAATTCAGACAATTGGATCACGGCTTCGAGGGCTCCTGGCTGTCAGAGTTGAGCCCTTGTCGGTAGGCTGTATACGGCCTGGAGCTATAGGGTGTAGGAGTGCAGGCTTCAAAACAGAAGCTTGGAGGAGTTTAGGCATGAGGTCTTCGGAGCACTTGGAGTACGCAGGTTCCTTCTCGCAGATTAAACCTAAAACACAGCTCCTTGCGTGAACCCCGGGCCCACCCTCCAGCACCCCTGCGTGTGCGCATCAGGATCAGGGCCTGGACTCCGGCATCAGATCCAGGGGCCTCGGGTAATGTGGCTTCACACAATCCGGCGTCACGACCCAATTCGGCGTCACCACCTAATGTGGCGTCAGGCATTCGGCGTCACCACCTAATGCGGCGTCACCAATCCGGCGTCACCACCTAATGCAGCGTCAGCAATTCGGCGTCACCACCTAATGTGGCGTCAGCAATTCGGCGTCACCACCCATTGCGGCTTCAGAATTCGTCGTCACCACCCAATGCGGCGTCAGGAGACAATTCGGCGTCACGACCCAATTCGGCGTCAGGGGACAATTCGGCGTCAGACAATGTGGCGTCACAATTCGGCGTCGCCTAAAGCAATGCGCTTCAGGAATTCGGATTCGGCGTCAGGTCGCTTACCACACTCCCCCGGGCGGCCGCCCTCTATATATACATTTAAATGTATCCGCATATTGCTTACGCTTGCATGCGGGTTTTGTAGGGCCTGTAGGGAATCGGGGAACACGGGCTATCGGGATAGCTGCAGGAATCCACTCGCCCATCCTTTCGAAGTTCTTGCACCTGCCCGAATACCCAAGCACTCCACCTATAGGCAGTAGCTGCTGCTTACCCTAAGCCCCACACGCCTACAGTAGGCCTTCCACCAAGTCTGGAGGACTGGTCCTTGCGCGGCTTGGTGCAAAACGGAGCCACCTTTGGCAATGATGTGGACGCCGGAGTGTCAGGGCTGCCCCAGATGCGAAGGTCCCCTGTGCCACTAGCACGGATGGGATGTCGAGCGGCCAAACTCGTTTGGAGCCCAAGTTAGTTCCCATTTTATGGTCCAATAGTAGGGGAGTCTGAGAATAAAGAGCATGGAGTCATGGAGTCATGGAGCATCCACGCAGAAGAGTAAAGCTCTCGACGGCATTTGGAAGGTTTGGCCAGGTCCCAATGTGGGCCAGTCCTCAAAGTTCGATTGCAGCGGGAGTTTTTGAGTGTAGTTAGCCTGGCAGCAGTGCTTTGGGAGTGTTAACCTCAAGGCCAGAAGGCATGAGCTCTCGCATCGAGATAGCATCAGGAATCAGACATCTTCTGTTTTGGCGTGCTGCTGCCGAAGCGGAGATCCAAAGTCTGATTGCTACACCAATCCCGCAGTTGCATGCCGCGAGGAGCACAGTGCCTAATCTTCAAATCCACAGCCCGTCCTTTAGTGGAAGTGGAAGGGCTGCAGGGGACCTATGCAAACACCAGAATCTGCTTCATCTCTGTTGCTGCCCCTATGCCTTACACGGCCCTTCGACTTCTTCTACGGACTTGCCGAAACAGAGCTGGGCCAGATGCAAAGCGCGAATCTTGAGTTTAGATCCCATTCGAAAAAAAGAGCATGAATGTGCAGAAAGCATGACTGTGTGCGACATTACGTCTTGTGAAGTTTGCGGCGCAAGATGCCGTCTGAGGCCTTCGCCGATTCAGGGGCGTGGCCGGACCTCGATGACCAGGCAGCATTAAAAGAGTCAAGGCTTCGGTCGCGAGGTCGGCGTTTCAACTGTTGCTTGTATGTGGGACGCGCAACCTACTGCTAACGGCTACGCGATACGTTCATCAGAGATCTAGCTTGTCACATCATGTCAGATAAGTTTTTCAGACTTTCAGGTGAGTCTTTCAAGCTTACATCTTGACTGGTGTTTTTGTTTTGTGCTTTTGCTGTGGAGCCCCTTCATTAGCGGCTACAAAGCGCCAGCCGCTGGCTTCCCAGCTTGTGATATCTGCTTCTCGAATTTTCATTCCGAACGAAAGGCTCTGCAGAAACACCCCTAGCAGGCAGACCTATGCTTTGCACCTGACGTGTGAGTGCTGCAATGTAAATTTAGTCTTACCGAAGCTTCAATAAAACTGTGACTCGAGCTGTCTGCCTGTAAAGTGCTCGGGTTATGGAAAACAGCTGACTTTTAACACGAATGTGCAGGCGGTCTACTGGCTTGCGAAGGCTTCTGACGGACCCCATCTCCTTTTCCATCGCTCAGTACGACCGACAACCTTCAATGTCGCAGGCCCAATGTTTCAGGCTGCGTCTACGCTTATCTTTCTCGTGCTTCTTCATGCACATTGTCTAGTGCACCAACGCTTCATCGGCAATTGTCGTGTCCGATAACCATGGCCTAAGCCTTTGCTCATAGCTATGAAGCCTCCAGGAATCGTTGCTAATGGTGCTGTGGATTACACTAATATCTTCTACTACTGGCACAAGAGGCGCTCCGAAGGCGATACCCACCTGCCGACGCAGGCTTTCTGGTTTCGGATGCTTTGGGGCTAGAGGTGACACCTTGTTGCAGGCCTTCGTGTTCCGGGGACGTCTCAAAGTCTATGCAGTCGGTCTAGCCCCACACCGCCTGCCGCTACATAATAGCTAGTGCTCGTGTGCCTCGGCTCAAGTTTTGAAGTGCACATGAGGTCCAGCAAGACATAGACACATCGTTCACGATGACACGTAAGGGCATGTTGCAGAGAGTGTGGAAGGCTTGACCATGTGGCTTTACCCGAAACCGGCATTGAGGTTCAAGTTTGATATCCCTCCAGAGCTGCATTCATCGGGCCTAGCTTCAGTACCCTCCTTCTCGAGAGCAAAAAAGCCGTAACATGTTTTACTAGCTACAATATCTACCAGCTGCTTGGCACTGAAAAACTCTTGCCTTGCGACTGGCGCCTCTTGCCCTAATCTCCGAGTCAGCAGCTCGTCAGCGGAATGGCCGATCCCTTTGCCGTACTGCGGATCCCGGGCTTTACCGTCCGCAAGGCAGGCTGCAGACGGTGGCATAAATCAGAAAGTGCAAAGCCTGAGCTTGTCCGACCATCGGAACACAGGGCATACGATGCTGAAACGCCGACCCGGCAGCCCCTCCTTGGCCTCGACCTTTTGGCCCATGCCAATAAGGATTCTCCATGATAGGAGGCTCAACCTCCGCCTTTTCCTCGATCATCGGGCCCACTGTTTCGAAAGCACTACGCTAAGTCACTAAGGTCGGAACAAAAACGTCAAGTACACCCTGTAGACCCCCTCGCTAAGCCCTCCCTAAAGCATAACCCCGCGACCCTAGAGAAAAACAACTGCCTGGCGGGCTGGACTTTGCAAAACATCAGACAGTTGAAAGGAACCCCAAAGGTATGTGTATGTATATATATATGTATAGACAGTATGTACATACATACATACATACATACATACATACATACAGACATAAATACACACCCGCACGTGCATACTTACTTATACCTACTTATTATATAGATATGTCTCTATATATATGGAGAGAGATAGATGTATGCACATAACCGGTTTGTGATCCCGGTCCGCTCGAATCCTCAAAGGAGTCAGATCTCCCGAAGCTGAAAGAGCGCGCTATGGGCCTGGTGAGGCAGTATGTGCTCTGGGCTCAAACAAGGGCTTTCTAAAAATTAGGCGGCCTGAAATCAGAATCCTGGCATTTCGGGCTTGCATTGGGTTCCTCATTTTCTGACACCCTACCTACTCTTGAGGTTTTGGTGAACTTGTGGACTAGAAACCCTAGACCAAGATTGTGTAGACCTGTGTGACATATGCCGTGACGTTGCAAGCTTCGGTTTCGATGCTGCTAAGCTTTCACTTAAGCCGGGTGGGCTGCTGGCCGAAAAGGGCAGTGAGGCGTGCACTCCAGGAATACATCGGCAGATCGGACACTGAAGCTTTGTAGGGGCTTCAGTACCAGACGATGGGGTTTTGTGCGATCGAGGCTCGATACACCGGAATCCAATGTCAGTGTAGCACTTCTGGAAACAGGGATGTGTCGCGCTGGTCTCGCGGCTACCTGCCTCTTCGAAAGGTTTCTTAGCAGGCTAGGCGGATTCTCGCCAATATCAAGAGTCCAGCATCAGAAGGTCACTCCGAAATCAAAAGGCTCAAATTGTTGCTACAGAGCCCGAGTGCCACTGTTACATTCATTCCCAACCGAAACCCTGCATGAAGCAACTCAGGAGAAGGTCAACAAGCACGACAAGGCCCGAGAGGTGGAGAAGGCCTACCGCGCCGTCAAAGAAATGGTCCTCCAGCGCGTGGCTTCGCATGAATCAAGAGCGGATTTCAACCCTAAAGGGCTGCATCCTTGTCGGGCGATCGGATTGCAGAAATATACGGGACTATCGGCCACCTGGCAAGAGGACAAGCATCCGCAATGGGCTGTTGCCGCTGCACTCTACCCTGATCACCCTTGCTCCGTCCGGGTTCGAAAACCAAGATCTGAAATGGTTGGGTTAGGGTTGAGCTGCTTGCAGACAGGGGTGGCATCCGATTTTTGATGGTTCTGAGCTGCGAGGACTCTGATCCCTTGAAAAATGCGCATTGTAGCACGGTGACCTGACAGTCCAAGAAGAATCGACAGGACCCGTAAACCCTAGGGCTGGTCACTCATATATCGATTTTCACTCGACGCATCCAGATCTTTGGGGTAGAGTCGCTATACAGTGTCGCGGACTTCGCCGGCCTGGGCCGCAATGTGAGAGTCTGACGAAGACGGAGAAGAAAGCAACCGTCCGCAGATGCTTACATCCTGAAGGGAAAGTTGACCTCATAACACGTGGAACCCTGGAAGCGCGAACCCTTGCATCGCAAGCCGATGTTCGGCCCAGTAAGCCCAAGTCCTACATTTTCACCTGGATCTTCCTAGACCTCCCAAACCATCCATCACTGTAGCAAACCAACCACAAACGATGAGCATAAGACCCCATATTTGAAGGCCACTTTGTTCCAAGTCTCTTAGGCGAGCTGCGCGGGAGCCCAGGCCTTCTCGAAGATTATGGCTGCCTGCCTCAACGGTATAGGGGATTGTTCCATTTTTACGAGCTGGGGCCAGAGGACTTGAGGGTTTAAAGGGGTTTGGGAAGAACTTCGGGTTATAGACGACTAGAGGCTGGTGTTATGTTGCGGCCGCTTGGGCGAAGCTGCCTGGTTTTTGGCATCTTCAGGTCAGAGCATGGGCGGCCAGAACTTAGGTTTGTAGGTTGGGCACGAAGTTTTGCAAAGAACAATGTCAAGGCTGCCCCAGAACACATGGGTTGGGTCTCACGAACCTTTGCGTGCTCAGGCGGCGCTGCACTGCAATACTTCAGTGTTGTAGACGTTGAAGGTTTCGCACCGCCATCATAGATATTCGTGGACGGCCTTCGCAGTCAGAACAGACATCTCAGAAGATAGTTCAATCCACCACAGTAGATACCATGAGCATCGCAATCATCAGCTACCAGCAACGCGAAAATTGACATGGCGATACCTCTCCTCGACCACCGGGGTAACACTAGCAGTTTCAATAGTGCGCATCCAAATCAAGATTCGTCCACGTTAGAATGCGTACTGCGACTTAAGTTCTATGATTTCACGGTGTCGAGAGTCTAGACATAGAGCTTATGGCCACAGGATGCGCGAAAGGTTTGCCAACTGGCCAAGGTGCTCTAGGTCAAAGGCGCACCCATGAGCAGATCACCAGAACTGTCTCACAACAGTTCAGACCGGACTGTCCAGCGGAGACCAGCCGAGTCAAATTCACATGTCCCACTTGTTCGGGCTCCGAAAAAACGTCAGGCTTCAATTGCGCTACGTATTTGTTGAGAAGGTTTTGCTAAGCCCCTCTACTCTAAACCGTTTCGCATGCGGTTGGCATGTTGAGACTTGCCTTATATAGGTTCTTCAACATGATGGGGAAGGAGTTGAGTCGAGGGTGCTGTCGTCTAATTTGCAACTTGGACAGACGAAGACATGAGTAGCTGGCTACACACAGACATAGATGGGGCATGCTGCAACGAGGGATAATATGACTACATGTCGGCAGATTCTGATTTCTGTCTTCAGAGAGCCCTTAGCACCCAGGCCCTAGAAGAGTAGAGTTTCGTTGCGAGGTCAACAAGCCGGGAAAGCGCAGCAGTTCAGGGGCAGCCGCCCCCTCAGAGTTTACAGAGTTGATCGGCTCAAGGAGTACTTGCATCTGACAGTGTTTCGTGAATTACGGGGCCCTACAGGGGGTCAAGGTTTAGTGCATTGGATTGGGTTCAGTGTTAAGGGACATCCCCAAATCCTGCACTATACAACCAACGAGCCCTCCCAACCCTCCGAGCAAACCAGGCAGGGTTTCGGGCACCACTCAGCTAGCGAGACCATCGAAGAGGATGGCATCAGCGTGTTTTGTGTTCCGGGTTGCGTGGGAGTTGCTGGCAAACATTGGCAAAGCATCTCCGTAAGATGCCAGTCTAAATAGGAGCAGTTTAGAAGTCACGCCCGCAAACAGATCCCAGGTTAACAGCCCCATTGGCCCATGTACCGAGGCTCCAAACCCTTTTTGTCTTGGAACCTGACGAGGGGATGAGATTCTGCTCAGGGAGCTGCGGTCCTGTCGTAGTTGTCGGCTGCCTCACCAGGCAGCCAGACAAACCCGTCAGCAAACCCAAAATCTCTCAAAAGTGTAAATTCAGCAAGGGCGTGTACTCTTGAACCGCCAACCCCAAAGCATTGAAACGGTTATCCGGTCTTAATTTTTTCCTTGCTCTGCAGCCCAAGCAGCGGAGTGGGCTCAACTTTGCTGTGAGGGGCGGAGACACTGAAACCCCAAACCGCCGTCAGGCCCTAAACCCTCAGCCCACACACCACGAACCCCGAACCTTAAAAACCCCAGACTATCCCAGACTCGAAGGCAAAGGCCAAGCCAGTGGAGAAGCCGGCTGAGAAGGCTGCGGCCAAGAACCCTGCAGACGCTCGGTCTCTGTCGGTCTCCGATCCTAGGACCTCTAAAGCGGATAGAAGGTTCTTGACCACCCTTTGAAACGTAAAGCCATGTAATGAAAAGCGATGTGTTAAGGCAAGCCCTACTGAAGCCCAGGAGGCCCACTTCCTCAAGGCCCAGGGGACGCCTGCGGCCTCCGAGGGCCCTCGAAAGAGCCGCGAAGAGAGGCCCAAAAGGGGCCTAACTTAGAAGGGTTCTATAGGAGTCAGGGGTTCAGGGTTTAGGGTTTAGGGAACCCCGGACCCTGAGCCCAGAAACCATAGGTGCCTGAAAACTGAGACCCGGAGATCCTAAAGCTAAACCCCGAACTGTAGCGACCGAAAGGGTATACTAGATCCAGAACTGCTAAAGAATCCGAACACCTAGAAGTCGAGCGAAGTTTAGGAGTTTGAGACCTGAGTGTTTGGGTGAGGCTGAGGTGTGTAACTCGGAATCTACGTAGAGTTGGACATGGAAAATTTGGGGTTTTCTTTGGGCTTGAAGACTTTAGAGTTTTGTGATGTGGGTTCCAGCGCTTGGGTATGATGTATGACTTGGGGTGCCGGTTCAGGATATCGAAACATGGATTGGGAATCCATATTCAGGTTCAGGTCAATGTTTAGGGACACCAGTTCACGTGTAAACGTGCGTGGATCCTCGTTAAAGCCTCGGGTTTGAGGTGGCTTCTGGTTTCATTCTTTGCGAAACCTTTAGGTGCTTCAGGGGATGAGGCTGGGAGCTCTGCCGATCCGTCAGTGCAGGATATCGTTCAGGATATCGTTTTGCCGTGCTGAAAAGTGTCCAAACCGAGCCGATCCTCTCGGAGTCAGCATGTAGCTGTAGAGAGGGCTTGGAGTGCCGTAGTTGTGGTTTGGCTGCTGGCTTCGGGCTTTGGGGACTTGCTGTGTAGTCTAGCCTGCTGATTGAAACTCAGGATCCGGATACGGAAGTTGCTGTCAACTCGGCGCGCTGTGCTGCACCTGCTGTGTTTGTTCTGTAAGGCAGCTCCGAACCAAGGAATTAAGCCGGTTGAAACTGGACTATTCTCTGGAAAAGTGCAGGGGCCACCGATGGTGAAAGAAACCAGTCTCCACGGAGAGCTCGAGAAGGACCCCGACTAATTTCTCTAGATGTCAACCTTCAACCCTAAAATTGCTGCTCCGCGCTTTGTGCATCTGAGCTTCTCCGGCATTGCGGGCAGGCTCCGGGAGAAAGTCGAGGCACGACGTGCGAAAGCCAGCGCTTCGTTGGCATTTCCTCTCAGAGATTCGTTCTTCGTGCCAAGCCTCGAAGACAGCGCAGTTTTCGTGACAGGTTAGTTTATCGTACTTCGGGGATGACTGCCATCTCTATGTGCTTGTGCGACATGCCACAGACTGACTATTGTTGTGCTACAGCGTTTGATATCGGATGCGTCCTTGTCCAGTGGCCTTATTCAGCGAAGACTGAAAGGCTTGTTGCCTGGTGATTCACACTTAATGTGGGTATCTCAGCTTGCTTAAGGGGCAAGCACGAAGGCCCCACTCCGGGAAGGCAACATGCTGATCTGGACATGCGTCGTGCAATCCTAATCAGCAGGACCTACATTCTCGCACTTGAGAGTTTCATGATGATACCCGGTTACAGAATGATGGCCACTCATAGTAACGATCGTGACGTAGGCAGGAAGTACTTCTCCGATGAATCAAGGCGGAGGACATTGTCCAAAATTCAGGTTCCCTGCAAAGTACCTTTTTGCAGAATAGCTCTTCGGAAAGACCCTGGAAAGGAAGTTCTCTAAGCTAGGGTCAGCTTTGGTGTCCTCGAACGTGCTTTCTTACAGCAACAGTTTTTTTGTGGAACTTCGCGTATCCCCGACTTGAAGCTTCTCTGAACCAGGCATGCGATTCTAATTAGTTAAAAGCCTGCAGAGAGATCAACGTCCTACGCACAGCAGTTGCGCGCAATAATGGTCTTGAGGCTTGAGGGGAGATTAACAATGATGTAGAGCAATTTTCGCCCGTAGTAGGGAGCACGTTTTGTGCCTTCGGTGCAGCTCCTGAGCTGGGTCTATCTAGGGATGCAGCACGACTTTCGGGTGTAGGGCAGGGTTCTGGGCTTTCAGTGTTTTTGTTTCGGGATGTAAAGGTGAGGTTTTGGGAGGTTTGGTTCGGGATCTAGCCTTCTCCTCCAGCAATTTTAGGGCCCTAGGGATCAACTACTCTACTCTTTTCTTTGAGTTGGCTGCGCAACGGCAATGTTCATTTGGCCGACGTTGCAACTTATGCCTGGCAATCCTAGTTTGAAGCTCCAGCACTTCATGAAGCTGAGCAGCTTCGGCTTCGCTTCCCAGGTGAGAAAGGCGCCGAAAGCGAGAAGCGAGCTGCGGCGATTCGTGAGAAACTGGCAGCCAAACGCACCTTCCAAGCAGTTGAGCTTGCAGTCAGAAGAGAGCTGTCATGGCTTGGAGGTTCAGAAAACAGTGGGGTCCGCAGGTACTGGAACCGAGGGTGGCATCGCTAGCCCTTTTCACGTGTCGCATCTTGGAATCTAGGATAGAAGGCACCGCGGTGTGGTTGGATCTTGCCATGCCGGGTGTGAGATTTGTTCAGACTTCTTCCTTAGCAGGCTTAGTACGTCCAGGGTTTGGGCTCTAGCGTCAGACTCCAGGGTCTTCGTAGATGCTTCATCTGCCTCGGCCCTCAGGTTTGGTAACCTGCAACGATACAAGTCCTAGGCCCCGGGAACACTTCGAAGAGCCAGAACGCAGAGTCCACCCGACGGCTTCAGCTGCAAGTTCCCCAAGGTGCCAAGAAGAACGGTGAGGTGCCTTGTCTTGGAACTGGGCTGAAAGCATGGTACGTGACTCACAAGTTGTCATGGGTTCTGGAGAGGATAGGCCATCGGCCATCTATGACAAAGTTTTGAGTGAAGAGGGTTTCTGGCCGTAGAAGGCTAAAGTCCTCAGGCCCCAAATGCCACAGCCCTGAACCCTGGACTTGCCCATCCTGGGTTTCGATTTTCGCTGGACTTCGCCTCGAGGAAGGCAGCTTGTTTTTCAAGCCGTGCGTGCAGTGATTGCTGGATTTGACACATTTGGTCAAGGATTGCGGGGGTCTGCTGTTTCACGAACATGCTGCACCCTATCAGGAACTGTCGGCCGACGGCGCCTCGCCACAGGAGTCGTTGCCGTCGTGGCCCGGCTTCAGAGTTACGGCTTGGTTTCGGGAACTTTGTGAACCAGCTGGACTAGGACTCCTGTTGAACTATCTAGGGGTGTAGGGTTGCCACAAAGCCTCCAGCCCCGAAGCCCACACTCCGAGACGTTCCTAAACCCCCAACCCCAAAGATCTGAAGCCCTGAATCCTATCCTAGACCCATGAAGCCCTAAAGCCCAACAACCGCAAGGCACTCTGCACACTCCGAACAATGAGCTCGAAACGTCTAAAAAGATATAAACCCCCAGACTTATTTAAAACAAAGCTTTATCGCAGCCCTTTCCAGAGCAATTGGTTTACATCCTTGACGCATCCATCAAGCCCTATGTAACCTAGACCTTAATAAGCCCTGAGCCCCTAAACCCTGAGTTGACAAGCTGTGAGAGTCTACAAGCTCATTTACAAGAAACCTTCAAGGAACTTCGGGAGCCCGGACAGCGGTGCAGACACCGCGGCCCAGGAAGAGCCGGCCGAGGAGGTCAGAGGAATCCTCTTTCAAAAATGACGGTTGAGGGTTTGGGGGTATTGATTTTTAATGCTGGGAGTTTGAAACTGGGATTGAGAGGGGTTTGTGGTGGTTGCCAGGATTTAGGGTATTCTTGGAAGCGTTTCGCTTGTGCTCGAACTCATCAAGGCTTCAGCGGAGGGGGCGGCAGCCGCTGATGATGCGGCCTCGGAGGAGGCTGGCCGAAGCCGCAGCTGTCGTTGGTTGGCCCCTATATATGTCGGATGCCATGGTCAGAGTAAAAAGATACAGCGTGGCATGATCCGCGATAGGTCTGCACATGATCCTGGTGACTGTGTAGCAGCAGCAGGTCCTCGTTGAAGCAGTCCTCATCGTAGTAGTAGTAGTAGTAGTAGCAGCAGCAGCAGTGGTAGTGGTCGTGGTGGTGGTGGTGGTGGTGGTAGTAGTAGTAGTAGCAGCAGTAGTAGCCGTTGTCTTAGTAGTAGTAGTAGTAAGAACAATAACAGTAGGAGTAGCAGGAGCAGTAGTTACAGTAGTCGCAGTCGTGTAGTAGTGGTAGTAGTAGTCGTCGTCGTAGTAGTAGCAGCAGCAGCAGTAGCAGTGGCAGGAGCAGGAATCTCGGTAGTGGTAGAGGTAGCAGCAGGAACACATAGAAAGAGCATAGAGCAAGCCGTTGTCGCCTCAATTCCCGACTATGGCTCTCCGCAGCCCTCGTCGCATTCGCAGTAGCAGTGGTGGCGAGAGCAGGAGCCGGTGCAGTGGTTTCGGGCGGCTTAGGGGCTTCGGGTGTTTTTTGTGATAATGAAATAGCCGAGCCGAAAAGCACAAGGAATTGGGACTCAGAACAAAAACGAAACTCCCAAATCATCACACCATACGCTCTTCATTTCCACAGGAAACTTCCTAATCTTGGCATGGAACAGCCTGTGAAAGCAACTAGACCACTGCCCTAAACTCCAAGCCTCGGAAACCCTGCCGGGGATCTCAAGCTAAGCCGCACGCAAGGCTGCAGCTGAGGGGGAGGCAGCCGGTAATGATGCGGCTTCGGAGGAGGCCGGCCGACGCCGCAGCTGTCGTTGGCTGGCCCCTATTCATGTGGCATGTTCTCCGATCTCGAGAGTTGCGGGAATGACTCTTGCGAAGGTACAGTGGTAGCCAGAAGCACGTCTTGCTACAAACTTAGCAGCAGTCGGCAGCGGCAGAAGCAGCAGTGATAGTCGTAGTGCTGCTGGTGGCGGTGGTGGTAGTGGTAGTTGTCGTAGCAGCAATGGTACTAACAGAGATAGTAAGTAGTCAGTCTGAATTCGTTTGATTTACAAGCTATCCTGTCGTCATGCGTGGGCAGCACCTAGAACTGCCGCCGCTTCTGCTGCTGATTCTGCTAGTGCCTTTGTAGCGGATGGTAGGAGCCGTAGTACAGTGGTAGTCGTCGTCGTATGCTGTAGAAGTGAAGGTGGGAGTGGCAGCAATATTGGAACGTGTTGGAAGTAAGTAGTAGAACGGTTGCAGGGGGTGTTGCTACCAGCGCAGTCTCTTTTCAGAGGCAAAGTTTCGGTGGCGGCATGACCACCGGTTTATTCCTAAGAAGGTTTGTTGTAAGAAGAGACGCGGTGCTGGTAAGTGATGATGAACCATGGGATGACGAGTTTCGTACAGGATGAGCAGCAGCATGTGTACACATTGCGGGTTAGTTAGTTCGTGTCAGGCACAGGGTGTGTCACAACGCGGTCCCCAGCACGGGCTTGCAAACATCGCTGCCCTGTCCCAACAATTCATAGCAGCAGACTCTGCGAGGACAATGAAGCCGAGGATGATGCCCCAGCCGCTGCCGTGGACTACTTCTAGGTAGCGCCTCCGGACTTCGCAATGGCCCTTCAGAAGGAGCGCAAAGCATGTTCGGCAACGTTTCCCTGATAGCACCCCGACCCGGCAGGCCTCAACCGACATGACTCGTTGCCATTTGTTGCGGATCTGCTCATGTATCTGGTATGCAAAGTACTCGTATGCACTGCTTTCATGTGCAAGCATTCGAGAATCGTCTGGTTTCGGACCCCGGATCTTGCTGCTGGCAGGCGAGGTGGAGAGAGAAAACACTACAACAACTTTGTGCCGTCCACATTAACACCAGCAGCAGTAGGCAGCAATACCCCACATTTGTGTTCATGTTGTACCATGACTTCCAATCTGCTACAGCATTTTATGTCCGCTGCTGGGAGGAACGAAGCCTTAGATCCTCAGAGTGGATTTCGCGTTTCACATGTGAGCCACCATGGCAGAGTACCTTAGCCCTAGGGCTCGATGGCCTCGTGACTGATTGAAAGTCAACAGAGTTTAAGGTTCTCTGGCCCAAATACCATGCATGAGAGATTTGGGCTATGTCGAGCCGTAGGGTACTCTTGGAGTGAGGCAGCTTTGCTTCTGCATGGCAAGATGTGCTGCTGAGGAAACTTCGAGGATAGCAAGTTGTTTCCGACCTATTCTCCACACCCGGCTAAACTGAACTCTCAGCACAAGCCTGCCACCAAACAAACCATGTTCAAGCGGAATGCCGGTTCTTCGCTGCTAGTGCCTAGAGCCGCGCGAGAGATTCTATTCATCTGAGTACGCAGGAATGCGTCAGCACTTTCGAATCTTAAAGCCTTCGACTCCAGCCATACATGTAAGCACACTGCCCTTGAGCCAACCGTCCCGGCGGGAACGCTAGTCTATAGCCAACATGTAGTAAAGGATGCGTACAGCATCAAGCTGGGTGCTTAATTCAAGAGCCTGCGCAGCGGTCCCTTACGCTCTGAAGGCTTGTGATCGGCGCACGCGAAAGCATGGCATGAAATCGAAATCTGAAGTTACATGCTGGTGCTGACTGTCTGCCTGTCCCAGCTTGTCGCCGCAGTTCTCAGCTATCGTTGGGGGCTTCTGGACCGTACAGATGATCTGGAACTTTGGCACTTCCCGGAAGTTCCTGTGCTGGTAGTAACGTCGCATATGCAAGAGTCCACGATAAGAAGAACAGGGGGGATCTGGCAGGGAGATAGCACACGCCAGAGCAACTCTCCTGCTGTACTGGAGGCAGGTGGCTTTCATGCTGAGCATGTGCAAGCAGGCTTGTGGCTCAAAGCAGCACGCCTCTTCCCGTCTCAGCCCTGACGATGGGCAGTGACAAGCACTGGGAAGTCGTTGGAGGCGCAGAGAAAGGAGGAATTCTGGTCCGGGAGGGTGCCGAGCTGAAAGCAAAAGAGCTGCAACCGCGGCTTGGCGTAGGCGCGGCAGTCAGAAAAACAAAAATCGTTTCGAGCTATGGTCTGCGTATGTCGAAACAGGTGCTGTGGTGGAGCAAGTTGGTGAGCTGCAGGGCGAACGACTCTGTTTTCGGAAGGTTTCTGGGGCTGGCCCAGACTCTGGCTGGGTTAGCATCCGTGTGAAAGATAAGCAGCTCAGATGGCATTGCATGTTTTTTCGATCTGTTCCAGTATTGGGCTTCGGAAAGTTTTTCAGCACAAGCGGGCGTACGTCGCACGTGCGGTGGCAGGCAGCTGCTGCAGGAGCTTGAATCAGACAAGCAGGGGCCGTTGGATCTTGCCCTTTCCGCACTGGCTGTGGACGCGAGCTCAGCTAGTGGCCGAAGGGCGGTGACGAAACTGGATGCATGCTTACTGGAAGCGGCTCGCGACTCTCCTTCCGAATTGCTGTTGGCACGCGGATTGCTCAATTGGCGCTTGGCCCGATTTGAGCGAGCTCACGCGGACTTGCAAGAGGCAGCTCGAACCTCTGCCACTGCGGCGCCCGCGTTGCTGGCTCTTCTTCTTTGCTGCTCGAGGTTTCCAGATGCCCTGGTTCTCTGCGATTCGTTGGGTGAGAAAGACGTGCACTCCCTTGTGGAGCAGTGGCGGAGCGAGGCAGAGAAGCTCTCCAACTTATTCTTTCCGTGTGTTCGCGAGCCTTGCTCTAAGCCCAAAGAGATCTTCGAGGGCATACGACAGACAGACATGTTGTTTCATGCGCCTGATGGCACCGTCCTGGGATTGCGCCTTCTGCTGCAGCATGACAACGGCAAGGCCCGCGTGGACAGACCTTTGGTGCTCGTTTTTCATGGAGAAGATGAGAACATTGACACTTTCTGTGAGGAGGGCAACTTTGAACCCTGGCGGGCCGCGAAAGTGAATCTGCTGATAGCTGACTTCCGCGGTTATGGGTTTTCCTCGGGCACTGCCTCGCACTACAATTTGAGCTTTGGATGTCCTTCAGTCCTTCAGCACTTCTTTTTTGCATGGTTTTTGCACCTGCTAACCCGAGAAGCGGTGTGCACAGGCGAAGCGATGGCGACCTGGTTTGCGAGGCTCTTCCGAAGCTCCTTGGCGAAGTGGCCTGGCCTTGGCCCGGTACCTCGGTTCTTGAAAGGGAGGTCTACGAATACCAAGTTAATTACTAAGACTAAGACTATAGATTCATTACATGAATGACGGTGATAAGAATATATCTTAACAACATACTCAGAAAATCTGCTATCGGCGATCTGCTGCTAATTTCCACAGAAATGACCAGAGAGTCGCTATCGATGGCACTTACCGGTAGCTTCGAATTGTATGTGGCATTTCGAAGAGAAGCTGAAACTATGCAGCAAAGGGTCCTTGATCTCTACACCAAACGCTCCGAGCGGTGAGAATAAACACTACAGCTGAGGCGGTTTGGCGCTCTACGGACAGAGCCTGGGATCTCGGGTGGCATGCTACCTTGCGGCCGTGCGCAACAGCGCATTCTCAAGCTTGGTGCTGGAGACAGGCAGAAGCAATGTGAAAAATGGTTTTCTAGGCTGTCGAGAAACTGTGAGAGAGTTCCAAGCAAGATCCTGTCAGGGTGGTGTGGTAGCTATGCTCCGGGAGCTCAGCCGCTTCCAGAACCGCCGCAACACACAGCGCTGGCGACCATGGGCTGCAACGCAGCCGGCGACAGCAGATTTGGAAGTCGCGAGTTGCACATGGCTGCCGCGGCCATTACAAGGAAAGCCCGCAAGCTCTTAGCAGCGCCCTTTGCAGGTACGTGGGCTGCAAAAGACTAAGACTTGGGTTTTGGGTTGCTTGTCGAACATCCGTCGCACCTACTTGCAATGTTGAGTTCGCCCACTAAGAATTTCAGAATTCATTCTAGTCTTGTGGTTCTATATCTTGCCGTGTTGTGTGCAGCCTTGTTGCGCACTTCGTCCTTGCCAGTATGGCTAACCTTTGATGTCACTGGAGCACATTCGGCGCTGCTGCAGCCCAGGCATTGGAGCAAATATGTCAGCCACAACTGCCGCAACAACCACTGCACACTTCTGCTTCATGAAGGGCAACGAGGATTTCATCCAGGGCTTCGACGGTCGGGTGCTGATACTGCACGGTGATGTCGACCACGTGGTCGGAGGGAGAAGAATACGGCCAACAAGCGTTTCCCAACTCGTTTCACCAACAACAGCAAGCGCCCAAGCCCCCAGCAGAGCAGACAACACCAGAAAGCGTGCCTGCCTCCTTGTCCAGGTGCCTTCTGCACATGCGCGGCGACTGCATGCTGCAGTGTCGTCTGCATCAAAGCGGCTGGTACTTGCGAAAGGCAAGCGCCAGGATAGCCTACGTGGCAGTGCGGAGTATGCGGAAGCTCTTTGCGCCTTCTTCAATGAGGCAGACAGAAAGTGAACAGGCTTTGATTTGGGAGCTGCGACAGCGTCCAGGGTTTTGGGGCGCAATGGTTACTGGATGTTTCGTGGTATATCAAGCCTACATTAGGGCTTATCCGTCGGCAGGTTCCGCCTGGGCACAGAGGATCCTGTTTCCAGGCATGCAGACTTCATCCCTGCGTCTTGCGCGACCACGCAGTCACGGCTTTCACTGCTCCAGAAAGCAGAAGCTATTGAAGCTATCTTGCGCCGGAAAACAAAAAAACTACCAGCATTCGCCAGCCAAATGGCTGTTCGGAATCGGAATTCGGGTGTCGATCAAGCTTTTCTTTTTGCCTCGCCATGCTCCTAGGCCTCCGCTGGCCTACAGTCGTAGCTCCTAGGGTCGAGACCCAGAAACCCCCAAACTGCGACATGCCCAAATTCTACATGTAGTCCGTCCCCAAAAGCAGTTTCTGCCGTGAAGCCCCGTAGGATATCCTTGCACCCAATATGCAGAGGCCCCGTATCCGTGTCGCCAACCAGTTGCAGCTGGATGTTTGCACGACGTAGGGTCCAGGAGTCTCGGATATAGTGGGACTTTAGAGATAGAAGCTCGGAGTTCAGGGTTTGGTCTAGGTCTGTGGGTTTTTGACTCGGTTAGGCCATTGCAGCGCGCGGAGAACATGTCCAGACGCAGCCTCAGCTGCTCAGACCGCGTGACTCTTCGAGCACATCCGTTTAGCAGAGGAAGTTCCTGTTGATTCAGCGATGCTGAGATGTAAGTGGGCCTGCAACATCCTGGCGTTGCGCTTCGAGCTAGCTGTTAGAGTTTGGGGCTTCGGGTTTGCTCAAGAACAGAGTCTAGAGGATATGGGCCATGGGATTGGGCTTGGGAGTCTCGGGCTCGGTGTAGAGGATGTCGCTTTGAATAAGGACCTGAGGTTTAGGGCTTGAGGCTTACAGGGATTGGGGTGCTTGGCACTGTCTGGCGGATTATTGGTCGCTTTGTTTTGGGATTTAAGGGATTCAATGCACTCGCCCAGAGCGTCTGAAAGATCATCCTTAGGTCTTGTGGGGAACTCTGAATAAAGAGGATTCCCCCCAAAGCGGACTCGTGGATCTCAACAGATCCCTTAGCGAGATTGTCTGGGTTCTTTCAAACCCATATAAACTAGGTTCTGAGAAGCAGACTTGCCATCAAGTTCTCAGAAGATAGCATCCAAGCCCAACTGCGAACTTACTGGTGTCCATCGGTCCGGGGTGGCATGCTTGCAATGTTTATTGGCATGAGTGCCGGTGACCTGCATCCGGGCCGGTTAGGACCACAAGAAGTAAGGGCATTAGGACCATGTTGTTGGGATGAGGCCTGCAACGGATGTTCGGCTTCGGGATGGTGCTGTCTAACCGGATGGGGGCTTCGATGGACTCCGCCGAAACAAAGCTGCTGAGCGTGCGCGTGTGACACAGGCCACTCCCTCAGAGAGCTGCAGCCCTATGGGTTCAAGTGCCAATCTCTCCCACAGCGCTTCAGTTTCGTAGACTGTAGCTAGAGTTGTCGAGGCGCTTCGTGACATAATTTGAGCGTGAAACCAATAGCAAAAATGTATCCTACACCCAGCACTTCCCTGTGTCTCTCGACATACAGAGAGATAGAGACGGAGACAGAGACAACAGAGACAGACACTGACTCTGACACTGACACTGACACTGACAGACAGACCTAGACACCCCTGCAACAATGCATACATTCATACACCCGTACATACTTACATACATACATACATACACATACTTGTGCGTACAACTTCGTACATATCGTTACATACCTGTACATACATCTTGCATGCACGTGAGCACGTCGATGCTTTCAAGCGTTCCACCATGTGGCCAATCCTGTGGTCGCCAGCTGCGCCGCCGATACCTGCCCACCCAAGCCAGCTGGTGAGATCAAACCGACGAAATGTCCAAGGCATGTGAACTTGGTTCCAGAGTTGAACGGCTTAGGGCTTTAACTTTAAGGTTTCGGGTTTGGACTACAGGGAACCCTCAGCCCCTGACCTTCACCTCTTTGGGCTGCACTGGGCCACCCGTCGATCAAAAGCCAAACCACAGTTCCCAAGGACATGCACTCGAGCCACAGAGCTCTCTGGTTTAGTTGCACAGGCTATAACGTGGCATACCGAGTTGTGGTGTAAGATGCCCTCGTCAAACCTTGCTCGAGATGAACAAGGCTGCCAGAACACTTTACAAGTCATCAGACCCTGCATATTAGTTACTATAGTCCTTGTATCTACTTGTCCTTTTGGCTGGCGCTCCCCTCCATGAAGCCCAGAAGGCCTGGGTCCGGGGATCTTTGCCATCGGTGCTGCGGCTTGGGCTGGGAAGTCCCGGCAAGGAGGAGCTGGGCAGTTTTGTGGGAGAATATAATGTGACATGCAGGGTTGCTTTTAAGGTGGTTCTTTAAGGGAGTTCCGTGCCCCACACCCGGAATTTCAGAACGCGGGCAGTCTTCTCTCCATGGCCACTTGGAGCTTCCGCTGCCAAACCGAACTGTTCTGGTTTCGGAGAGATCTTGCTTTAGGTCGTCGTTGATTTACCCAGACCAGACCCCTCACCAAATTAAGCTTGCTTAAGCGGTTCTTATCCTCCAAATCCCGGAGCTCGTGTTTCATGGGAGGTAGGTGCATGCTTTGCTTTTTTGCTGCAACTGTAGATATCCTTGGGTCGAACTTGTGTGTCTCTGGGTTGAACTCAAGCTGTCCTTGCACCGACAAATGGGGGGAATATGGTCCCGGGGAGCAGCTGTTTAGGGTCTAACAAAAGTCGGATAATTAGATAGAGGGCCTAGGTTGAGTGTCAGTCTTAAACAGCTTTCCGGCGAAAGGATGCCCCGTAGGGTTTTCCATGGGCAAGTAAGGCTTATTAATAGGTGCATAGCCTGGGGGTGCCTTGATTCAGTGACCAAGGTGAAACTTGCGTCCTAATATTATCAGTGGTCCTTGAACAAACGGCGTAAACTACACCGAACCCCCCTAAACCTTAAACCCGATAATCCAGTGCTCGAGAGGAGGGCAAAGAGCCAGAGGAGCTTTTGGAGAGCTGAAGCTGGTGCAGCTGGATGCCACAGCTGAAGTATTTAGGAAAGGGTTTGTCCAGGTAGGCATCCGCCGCTTAGGGTTCTGGAATCGAAGTCAAATCTTGGGGATGGAGGCTTCGCATTCATGGCTTGCGCATGTACGTGAGCCCTAGACCCTAAGTCCCAAGCCCGGATGAACACAAGAAGCCCCTCCCCCCATAGCCGGCATCCGAGTAGATGCTCAGCAACATGGACTTCAATCCTTATATATGTATATAATTATATAATCCGAAAATGCAGACTGTAGTCCGCAATCCTAAACCCTGTGCGGCCCAGTCAGCGAGAAACCTGCAAAACTTCTGCCAACTTTACCCCTAAGCAACCCTACAATCTCAAACCCTACAACACCCCCTAAACAACCTCAGAAGGGCAGACAGACACTGAGGAGATGGACTCGACTGAGCCAGAGGCGCTGATGGAGCTGCTGGCAGGCCAGCGACTACACCTCGGAGAAGATTGGATTGGGGGTGTTCAGAATAGTCGGCGTGCCATTGGGGGGAGGCCTTGCATTGTACGGTTTGAGGGTTTGTATGTCTATCCCTTATCTTCTGAAAGTCCAAATCACTGCTTCTTTTTTGGGAGGTTTAATGCCTATGATGGTTCGACAAGAGGTTTGCAGGCTAGGGTGTACAGGTGGAGGCTTAGAGAGGTTTTAGATATATGATCACCACTCTCTTTGTGTATCGATGCTTGCCTCTTTGTAAGGAAGGCCTAGATTCCGAAGCCCGACAAGTAAGGGCTCAACGTGCTTGGCAGCGAAGTGGTTTGCCAAGTGAGCGTGACGATCCGGAATCATGAGCTCCAATCAATTCTGCGAGGAAGCTGAGCAGTATGTCTCCGCACACCACGCATAGACCCCACGTGCTTCACACAAAGCGGTCGTTCATGTCTCAACTGTTGTTTGCTGCTGATTTAGACAGATCGGGTCTATTTCTCCGGGACTTGGAAGCCGGCTTTGCTGCAATGTATTGGGAAAGAAGGTGAAGAGACGACGAAGACCGGGATCATCGAGGTGAAACCATAGAGTGCCTTTTTACCCAAAAGGCCAGAAGATGCCCAAAGCCAAATCTGGCCCATCTGGAGCCTACACCGGGCAAGCCCAGAAGCCTTCAACTCGAGAAGAAAAACATTGCAGAATAAGTCCTGAAGCCCATGTGCGTTAAACCCTGCGAGCTCCAACAAGCCGAGCGCCCAGGACCGTAAACCCGAAATAGAATCTGCTACGAGCCCGAACTTCCGAATCTCAGAAGAAAGACCAGCAAATTCAAAGGTAACACCCCTTAACAGGTCTCTTCAACCTGTCACCCAAAGAGCTTATGCAGGCCTCGGGGCGGTGTCGACAGCACTCCGTGGCGAAGGCATCGGGGAATTCAGGGGTGTCCAGGTTCGAGCTATATGGCAAGCATGGCAAGCCTAGGTTTGGGAATTGCCGGTGTCGTGATCCCAGGGTTGAGCTACGGCTACGATCCTAAGTCCTGAAGCCGAAAGCTCTCCCACCAAAGCCCTGAAGCGAAACGTCTCCAAACCGTACAAATGCGTACCTGAGCAAGGTGAAAGCAGGTGCAATTCTCCCTGACACCCCGAAGCCTCATGCCTGCAGCGGGTTAGGTCAGCGGTTGCTGGCAACAGCTCCGGCCTAAGGGCTCCAAGCTGTGAGCAGCAGAATTTCTCTGCTTTTGTAGCTGTTCGTGCTGACACAGAAGATGTCTTTCGTGCTGAACAAGTATTGGCTTTGCCCGTAGATCCCTCCTGAGGGCAGAGCCTCGTAACTTGAGCAGGGGAGCGAGCGGGGCTTTTGTCGTAGAGGTCGTTCGGCCGGCAGAGCATGATGGTCGCTCTGTTTTTTTGTGTTAGCCCAGCTTGTGCTTCGGCTGAGCGAGGCTGTTGATGCCACTGCTCCGTCAACACCCCGCTGGCACCGGGCACGGGCTCTTCAACAGCACTATGCGGTTGTTCAACGCTTCTTGCGTAAGTTTGAAACGAACGGTTTTAAACGACATGCGTATGGAGATCTAAGTATAAATGCTGAGCCACCACAGGGATATTCTGCCCTGGAAATCTTCAATTAGGCCAGCCCACTTTGGCTAGAAGGATCGGTTACCGGTGGAAGATGGCAGTCCTTCAATCTCCCGTCCTGAGGTTCGTTTGGTCCCCGTTATCCGGAACCCTTGAACTGAAAAATTCCTCGGACCCCAAACCTTGAACTCGAAAGACTGGCCAGCTCCTCAATTATTGAATGCTCTTAGACAGTAGACCGCGTGAGTGCCCAAACCCAAGGACTGGGTGAATCAACAAGACAAGCCCTAAGGCCTCAAAGAAAAGGAGCTGAGAATTTTGAGGATCCAAGAACTCCTGCAAGGTGAGTGGCCTCTTTCCTGTCGGGGTGGATGTGTCCGACGTCGGCCGTGCTGTTCCCCGGTGCCTTGAGGGGCAGTTTGGATTGACTAGTACGTGAGGCTGAAAGGAAGGTCGTATCGCGGGCGACTTTCTGTAAGGTCCTGCTGGTAGACCTGCTTATGTCCGCCGCGGTTTTTGTGGACGCTCACGGTTTCTGAGCATCTGGGCACCGTGTTGACCCTCAAACTTCTCAAGACTGAACAGCTTCAAGCATTGAGTCCTGAAGCCCAAACACCACGACCTCCATTCGCAAAGCCGGTGCAAGAAGCACACCGCCTAGTTCCTCCAGTTAAGCTCTCGAGCCTTGACGACTCAGGGTTTGGAGTTTGGTCAAAGCCGTAGCCAAGACGTCAGATCTTCAGCACCGATCGTTGCCCCCTGAGCCCGATCTCTTTAAATCCCCTCGAACATGCGAGCGACTAAAGCATGTTGCTTGGCACTTGACAGTGCAACCCCGAAGCCCCAGGACAAAGCACGGGGCAAGGACTGTCGCTTTTCAAAGCCTCTAGGATTCGCTCTACGATCCGGATTGGAAGCTTTGATCTATGCTGTGTAGTGCAGGGTCGGAGCGAGGTTCTGCAACATCCTTGGTACACTGAGCCAAATCCCCTTACCGTCCGAACCCTTCTCAGGTTAAAGCATGCTTTGACTTGGAGGACGTGCCAAAGATAGCCGTCACGGATGTCGAGGCTTGGTTTGGGGTTTAAGGATCACTGCACGGGTTTGGGGTTTTGCGTTCGTGGTTCAAGGTGTGTTGTGTATTTCGGAACCCACCGCGAAAATTGGATTGAGCGTTTGCGTGTGGGCCCGGTTACGGAGATCACATACATTGTAGAATTTCTTTGCCTGGTGTGCCCACCTCAAAAGCATGTAAAGTCTTCTCGTCCCGCCTTATCTTTGATGACTTGCGCGAGGCCGTTGAGGCTTGGCCGTTTTGAGGGTTTGGGATGCCAGACCTTGGCCCCCCACAATTAATTCATGTATTGTTTGTTCGCCAACGATGACGTGCGAGACTGGTCTCAGTCTCCTCGCATTGTCGCTGCTGCCATGAACATAAAACCCGGCATGCATGCCACAACGCTCCTCCAAGTCCCGGTTCCCACATTTTCCAGTGCCAGTGGCCTTCGAAATCGGAGACAGCGACCCATTCACAGCAGTCCTGCATGTGTGCCCCGAACCTGAAGCCCAGAAATCGACTCCCGACTGTTTGACAATTTTCTCTGAGCCTTCACCTCTGGTCAGAACCAACACCTGGAAACCGTGGCCCTAGCCCTAAAGCCTCAAGCCACGATACCTACTACCGCAATCTGTGGTCTCATAAATACTTTTTGGCTTACTGCATCGTTTCATTCATAGGCACCATATGCAGATTGTCGTGATACCTTGTAAGATTCTTCTATCCCCTATAAACCCAAAACTGTCTAAACCCCTGAACCCCTTAATCCCGACATAAATGACCCAAGCGCCTAGCGCTGAGCCCCCAAACCCAAAGCCCCTAGAGGACCCCACGGCCCCCTACTACATTTTCGGAGAACCCCAAGCCCCTAAACGACCCCAAAAACCGTAGAACCTCGGAGGACATCGACTGGGTCGAGCATGTACAGAAGAGCTGGGAGCCGATGTCCCTGGGCCAGCGGTTCCAGGCCGAGCCGGGGCTTCCGCTGTTTCTGGGGCTGGTTTAAGGCACTGTTAGGGCTTGCACCAAGGGTTCAAAGGCCCTGGGACGGGTTGAAGCATGGTTGAAGTTTGGGGTCGTTTGTGAGGGTGCTTGAATTCGGGGTTCTATCCCAGAACGACCTCTACACTACACCCCAAGCCCTGTAAAGAGACATGCGTCTTTTAATCCTGGACAACGAGGGCAGCATGGATTTATTTTGGTCTGGCGTCCTTCGCCATGATACTGTTAAGCTCAAGCTGTTCGTCGAGTGTCCCCCCGAAATAGACTATCAGGAAGCTCGAGCCTTGATTTGCTGTTGCGGCTGCTTGGGGCTTCGTTGGGTGTTTGGATTCTTAGGAAACGTTGGTTGTGTGATTGTGCAAGTTCTGCTCACGATACTCATCTGGGACTAGTCTTGCAGCCGTCTGTGTTTTGGGATGCTTGCCGTCACTATGATCAGAAAAATTCCTTGTTTTGGCTTTGCTATCGATGTATCCGTCTATCTACCTACCTGCCTGACCCACATGCCTGCCTACCTATTACCTGAACCTATCTAATCCCTTCATCCGTTTAATAACCCCCCCCCCTAAAATAGGATTTTGGGCCTTTCATTTTTAATATTAGGGTATTTCGGGTGGTTTTAGGCTTGATTTTCCGAACTTCGAGTGTTTGGATTTCTACTGCCAGGCAAGGGTACGCATCTAAGTAAAAGCATCGGATCGCTCTCCCAGGCTAGGCGGGTTCGAGACAACAGTGTACTCCAGTCAATGACCCCCTAGCGTGGCGCAAACCAATCCGCACCCAATCCGCACCCCATCCGCACCCCGCTGCCTAGCTTGGGAGAAGCCGGATTGAGAGGAGTACATTGCTGTCTCGAATCCGCCTAGCCTGGGAGAGCGATCCCATGCTTTTCGGCTCATGCGCACCCCTGCCTGGGAAAGCAAACTTCTGGACGTCAACAGCCTGAAATTCCCACATCCGGACTCCCTCGGACGCCGCGTTCCTGCTCCAAATGTCCGCGTTCCAATTCCGGAAACGTGGTTGAGCCTGGCAGTTCCAATCGCATCCTGCCGATCCGAGGGGGCCCTAATTCAACATGTCTTTAAATCTACTCATTTTGAAACTTTTTGCTCGAAACTGGAAAAATGTTCGGCCGGGGCCGGGGAATTCTTTATAGGGATTATCTATCTATCTATCTCTCTCTCTCTCTCTCCAACCATCTATCTGTCTACTATCTATCAATCGTTCTTTCTATCTTTCTGTCTGCCCATGACTACTGCATGTTTTGTGCCAGATATTCTTCACCAGCGTCGAAACGTTGCCAGCAACACCCTCCTAAATCCGCAAACGCTCCACATCAACCTTTGAAGCGATCCTAAACCTTAATCCGAAGCCCCGACCTTGCGCGATGAACCTTGCCCTGCCTCTCGATTCGAGGTGCTGCTGCCGTGGCACGAAGGGCCAGAAGGCCGCGAGTTAAAGCCGAAAGTGTTTAAAGCTCAACATGATAAACGGTGGTTTGCGTTTGTGCTCGAGGCCGGGTTACATGGATTGGAGCTTCGGGGATGCAGATTGTTGAGGCTAAATTGAGGCATCATCGTCGGAGTTGTCGGATTTCGGGAAGGCCCTAAAAATAAATCAGCCTGCCTAGCCTGGAGTGTCTGGGTGTCAACGCTAAACCAAAGCCCCTTGCATTCTTTTCAGGCGGCCAGTGGAAAGATGGAAGGCTGGTGCTTCGGCTTGAGGCCGGGCCGACATCATCGGCTTTTGGATTTTTTAGGACTGAGGGTGAGGAGTTGGTCTGTGGGACTTGGCAAGGGGTTTTGGGACGAGGCAAGCCCGCCGCAAAAGGGTTTGGGATGTGGGTTTTCAGGGAACCGTAATCCACCGAGCAGCGAACAGAGGCATGAACTTCCAAGGGCGAGGTCAGCAGGGCGGCGTCAAACCTTGAGCACCCCTTGGGCTATGGCATAAGATTTAGTGACCCAGGCGGTGGCGAAGGCCCTGATGCAACAAGGGTTTGAGCAGCTCATAATAAGTTGTCTGCTTCTTCTGTTCTTCTGATCTTGAACTGTTAACTTGCTGAAACTGTCAGTTTCTTCAGCAGCCTCGGACGTCGTGGTATCCTCCAAACATCTCCAACACAGTAGCCCAAATCATTGCTGAGGGCGGGGCTGCGTTTGGGCTGGGCGACCATCCGCAGCCCGGCTAAAGGTGAAGAGACACAACGAAAGATGCATTTGAGTTAGATTTTCTCAGCAGTTTCAGGGTTTCGGTCAGTCTCCCGGTCTTGTAAGGGCCCGCGCTGCATCATGGTCCGTTTCAGGCTGATACAACTCATTGAGAACTGGTGCAACAACGGCTGTCCTCCATCATCTGCAACTCAAAGATTTTGCATTGCGATTCGGTGAATTGGAACTACAGTTCCTTGTCAGCTTGCGACGGCTAATGCGGTTTGACTGAGACTCTGCCCAGCAATTTCGAAGCCCCATCTAATTCCTACGATTCCTGCTGCTCCACAGCTTCGGCAGAACAAAAGTCCAGACATGGGGGTTATACCAGCTTTACTCTGAAGACTTCTGCAATATACCGCAAATCCCGAAATTCGGAGTCTTATGAGGGAGGACTCCGGGAGGTTAGTGGCACAAAGAGCCGTCTTGCTGCTCACAAGGACGACGCAGGGAGCCGTTGACTTTCTTGAGCGAGTGCCAAAGTCTGCATAGGAGGGCTCCTTTGCATGTTTGTTGGTTCGAATCAGCATTGCAGTGTGACACTACACATGCAAGCTGTAAACTCTGCAATCGCACGCAGCACGCTCATAAGTTCCGTTTTCCCGGGTGTTGGTCGCAGGGGTTACATCTTGTCTGAACACCGTGATCCCTGAAGCAAATCACATGCTCCGGAACCCTTGTGCCAGACAGCCCATTTGCAGCCAAATCCTTTGAGTTAGATGCATATCTAACGATATTTTACTCGAGGAGGATTGGACGTAGAGGTAGGGTTGACCAGTAACAGTTCAACGAGGCTCCGGGTAAGGGCTGCTGAGTCTAAGCTAAACTCTACAAGACCGATTTTGTCGGTTCGGGGCGCCTAGAAGTTTCTCCGATGCTGGGCATGCCAGGCAGAGCACAGACTTCGCAGAGCGTTCAACTCCAAATCCGCCCATCCCTAAACCACGTCCTAACATCAGGCGCTTCCGAGTGACAGAGGCCTCTCATGCAGCCGAGGGGAGCCTGAATAATGTAGGGGCCTGAATGGTTAGAGTAGGGGGCTGGATGCATTCTACTCCAAACATTATCAAGGAACCCTCTGGAATATTAGTGGTAGGTATTTACGTTTCTACACCAAGCAGTACAGGAATCTTTTTTCCCGCGTGCAAATCCTGACCGATCACAGTGTCATAGTATGAACGCTAGGCCCCTGCACTATATCTCCCAAACTGCAACACGGAGGTGCCCGAGAGCTCATTTGAAAGTTGAGTGAATCGTAAACCCAAACCCGTGGGAATACTAACCCCTTATAAACCATGGTCGACTGCTAAGTATTCTTGCCCCCTATAGATATACTACAACATAAGCCCAAAGACAGATTCTTAGTCTTAAGCTGGCCGAGGTGCTGGCCGACAGTGCCCGCGGAGCAGATGCCAAGGTCTTAGATTACGGCACAGGCTGGACATGGCAAAAGGGGTGGATTGAGGGTTCGATGGCGGATACATATGCCATCGTGTACATATGTGTGTACCTACAAACATACATACATACATATACCCTCATTTTAATATAACCACGAATATGTGTGTCTATATACACACATGTAGCACTGAAGGTTCCGTTCAGGGTTTTTTCGGAATCGTGAATTGGGGTTTATTTGTGGTTAACCCCTGTTCTAATCAAGCGGCGGGCCAGCAAGAAAGGCGGAAGAGGCAGTTCAGAGAGACCTTCAATCCTGAAGCCCAAGTCGAGGGTTGGCGGTCCCCCCATGTTGACTTCACATGTCGCTGCCACTTCGTGGCCTTTAAGAAGAGGGCTTCGGGGATGAGGAACTCGGGATTGCCAGCTCGAAGGTTTCAGCTAAGCTTCAGGCCATGTTGATATCACCCGAGATACTGCTTGGAGAATCATGCGACTTGCTTTGCCAGTAGCTCTGAAACAGAGATGTTACAAGTGTATCTTCCGTCGACATACCTCTCTCTTTGTGTAATGCGTACAACTTCTTCGAAAAAGTTGTTCATTCGCCCAGTCCTCCAGGCAGCCGTCTTCGTAGTTCGAGTTCGTGATGCGACAGCCAAATACACAAGCACAGCATCCACCTACAAATCAGACATGTCCGGAAATGTGTTCTTCACTCTTCTTGCCGTCCAAGATCGCATCTGTACTCGTGTGTTTGCCATCTGCTCCATCTGCCAACACCCCAAAGCGAGCCGTCCACCAAAAGCCACAGGCCACAAAACCCTGCAAGCAACAATCGTGATAATCATTGGCCTTGCTTGAGCACAATGTGTATCTGGACCCTCAGGCAACACAAAAGTCCATCGAAGCTGCTCTGAGCATTGAACTCGACACTGCACAGTCAACTCTGGTGCACATTGTATATGTTTGATCGCATTCAAAGACTTCCGACATGCAAGCAGGAAGAACAACATAAACCCTCAACACTGAACTGCCAATCAACAATGCATTCCCGATTATCCTGAGTATTGAACCGCAGCGGTTCCCGATTGAATCGCAGGCCTTTGAACCATATACGCCTAACTCTAATACTCAATACTCAAAGAGGTCCTGTGCAGTAACTTTGTAGTACCGCACTAGTTCTGATGAACTTCAATAGCCACAATCTCCAGCAGGTTCTGGAGTCCTTGTCATTTGTGCTGCTCACTTGGGTGCCGAAGCAGTCGGAGCGACTTGGCGGTAGAGGGGCTCTGCTTTCAGGACCGCCCCCACAAAGTTCCTTCTTTCTGCGCCAGCCGGCCGAGTAAACCGAAACAAACCCTACGCCTATGAAACCTGGCAGGCCCATGCATACGTGAGGCAAGTTTCCATGTCACAGCAAATCCGAGAAGCCCGACAACTCGACATCACCTGAGCCTTAGATCCTAAAATGCTCGTACGGCGACACAAGGTAGATGTGGATGCCGACGCTGTGGAGTCTTGGCTCATACATTTCGAAAACTTCTTCCACCTTGGCATGATTGTCATGGTTACTACTGCAACGGCTCAATGATGATGATGATGATAATGTTTGTTGTTGTTAGTTGCGTGATGTTTTCATACATTCCCAAGGCGCGCTGAACGTGGGTCAATTGTTGGGGTTATGTAGGGCTTCGGGCTACAGGCTGCAAATGGCGTTAGATTCCAGCTTTGGAGGTTTGAGCGGTCGAGACAGGCAACGAGTGGAGCAAAACGATTGTCAGTGCTCAGGTCCCACATCCCGCGCAAATCCTGCACTTCGGGGTTGGCCTTGTGGAGCTTCGAAATTTCCAGATAATTGCAAACCTCCCTGAATGCTTGAACCATTCCGGTCATTTACGACCTGAAAACCCTGCATTCCAGACCCGGTAGGATAGAGTAGGATGTAGAGATACCCATGCATCAGCACACCTGCGAATTGCGATTCTTCGATCTCTAAACCGTGAACCCCTAGAGACGCATGAAACTCGTAATTTCAACAGCTCATGTTGGGTCCTTCGAACGTTGCGCTACTGAGCGTTGCTTTGCCGAGGCTTCGGCCAAAAGGAGCTGGCAGGCTTCCATGCCCGGAGCAGACCGAAATGTGGAGCTTAGACTTCCAGATGCAATGGATGTGCGTAGGTTTCATGCGTAAACCTTTCTCAGTATGGTTGTCCGTGTTGCCGAGGTCTGTCAGGGTTTTTTGCAGGCTCTGGGCAGTTCAAAGACATTGTGGTTGCAGCTTGAACTGCAAAGTTGGTCAGGCCAAAGAAGGGCGAGTCGGACTACGCCAACCTCCCTAAGCACGGAACAAATCCGACTTATTCGTACAAGGCAGCACAAAAGGCAAGACAGCCTGGGCCAGTCTTCGTACCCCGATCGACACCCTACAGCCTTCCTCAAGCCTCAACAGACACTCCCACCATCTCCCACCCAAACAGAGTGGGGGGAGATACACTGCTTCTAGGCGATTGGGCCCAGGGTGAGCTCTGCAGGCAGCATACATATGACTCGAAGGGTAGATTGCCAGTTTTTCTCAAACAGTGCGCTGTGGGCAGACATCAATATGTCAACCAAATTGATTCGTTCACGCTTCTGGATGTGTTGGATCTGGGGCTTGAGTGGCCCGCCATGCCAAGCTGCACAACTTTCATAGTTTCGATAGTATTTGCAATGTGTTGAGGCCAGCTCTTCCCCAAGGAAGTCAGTCCAAAAGACCCTGACGTCTGAAGTTTCTGGGTAGGTGTCCTTCTTTTGTCTATCCTGCGAACTGCTTCGACCACGAAGGGAGTAGCTCCGGACGTCCGATCAATCCACGCTTAGGAGTGAGTCCTGAGAGCTTTGATGATGCGGAGGATCCGTTGCTTGCAGGGTTCGCGGGCTTGGACCTTCGAGGAGTTGTTAGAAGCTGGCAGAGCCCTAACCCGTCCACAGCCTCAATGAGCGCCGACACCGTGGTTGCACCGAAAGAAATCAAGAAATCCGGTGGGAAACCTTCGCAAGATCTTTCTGCACGCCACAGCTTTCTAGATGCTCGGAGTAGATCACGTATATATATATATAAAGACAAAATACACTCTTTGCTATCTGCTATCTTCTATCGGTCATAGGTTTTAAATTACGATTGTATAATGTCAAGAACCATTCCTTGGTGGAGGCCTTTGCCAAGTCTCTTGTGCAAGAGTTTGGTGCTTTCGACGTGGTCGTCGCGAACATCTTGCGCAGGCCCGTGCGCGCTTTAGGCACCTGAATCGCTGGCGGCATGTAGCACTACATAGTCAGAGATATTCAGTAGTTCCGTGCGTAGACACAAATAAAATTTACCGTCTGTCATGCATAGTGTATTTCAGAATACCTGCTGCGAAGCTTCATGTATGGTTCCATTGAGTCCCCATGGTTTCCATGCTACGCAAACATAGGCCCAAATGCATCTTCCGTAAACCCTGAGTCCACAACTTTACGATGCGACATTGAACGACTGAGTCCCAAGGCCCTAGGGTTACACGAAGCTCTAACTCATGCCATGGAGCCGTCAAGCCGACTCAAACCCCAAACCAAGCCCACATAAAGTCTACAGTCTAAGCCCAGGTTGAGCCTACAAACATGAAATGACCTAAGAAGAGGCCCCTGGTGGCCTTAGCCCCGGCCCTGGCTGCAGCGGCTGCGCCTGGTGCACGCTTGGCTCTGACTGGTCTCCGAGGCGGATTGGAGTTTGAAGGTCTTGGTTTTATGGCTCTAGAACTCGTCAGTAGTACATGTTTTTATTGTACAGCGCAATATCATCACTTTCAGGCTTCTACACGCTGGCATGCACAATGCTTTCGTTCGTAGTTTTGACCACCATTGTTTACTGTGAGACTTGTCATGAGTACATGTCATGCTGTTCTCGCCACTCACGAGTGCTGCAGACCACAGGCTGCATACAGGCAGAACCTGATGCAAAAGCAACGATTCAAGACCTTTGAGTAAAACTTCTGGGTGTCGGTAGACCTTCTGGTGTACAGGGCATCGACACGGCCCCGATCGGACTGTTCGGCTAGGAAACCTGTTCTTATGCCGACTTTCAGTGAGTAGCGAGGTTGATTTTGATGGCGCTCCTTTGAACTTCCCGACCGCAGGTGGCAAGTGCTCAGGCTGAATATTGAATATACATGACGCCCAAGGGCACTCTCAAAACAGAGCTAAGACGACTTGGTGCAGCACTGCGACAGTCACGTCCTAAACAGATACGCGTGTTCATGCTCTCATGGAGCCGCAAACTGCAAAGCACGAGAGCAGGTAGGGTTTTTGACAGTTTCCCTTGGATGGTCTAAGAAGTTGCGTAAGGAATTGTTGCTTTTGTTTGTCTAACTAGTCGTTTTGCTTAAAGGGGTTGGAACTACTGACTTCTCGGCCCTCAGGAAACTTTGTACTGTATGACTGCACCCACATCGCCTGAGTTCTCGAGTGTCGAGCCTTCTTGTGAGTCAGGGGAGCTGGGTGACGGCGGTGCGGCCGGAGGCTGAGAAAGGAGAGGTCCTTCGAGGATCTTCGAGGTACAGGGTTTACTGTAGCAGCAAGATCAACTAAACGAATGCAAATAAGAAGTTGCATGGAAGCCTCTCCGCTCCACTGGGTGTGTCACGCTTGTCGCCATTGCTGTGGTGTGATACAACCGCAAGTGGCACAGAACTCATCGGGTCGAGCTGCTGTTGCACATGCCTGTCTAACTTTACTAAATTGTTGATGTTCATGTCGTTAGTGGGTTCTGCCCCAGTCCGGAGCATCCTCAAAGTCAACGCTGAAACCCACAGCCTGAGGCTCCTTCTACTCTGACCTGTAAGCAATGAAGCATTGAGAGTACCTGGGCGAGGTACGGCGGGCCTTCTCCGGGAGCTTTGACTCCTTTCGAGAAGTCTACCCCGCGAGTTTAGGGTTCAGGGTTTTGGGTTTAAGGGTGGTGGAGTGTTGAGAAGTATACGGAAGCAGATCCGAGTCTTCGAAGCCCAGGATTTGAACGAACATTCTGGCAGGATCAGCGTTTATTGACGTCTGTGACTGAACAAGGCTGACATATGTAAGTGGAGGCACTACGCATACCTTTAGGATGACGATGGCGACGATAGCAATGGTGCCGCGAAAGGCTTCAACGACGACGATGACGAAACGCTAACGATTTGGTGATTGTGTTGGTGATGGTGGTGCTCCCAGATTCTCAGGCCTCAACTTCGAGGTTTTTGGGTGTTTCTCGAGCCAGGTGCCGCTGCGCGACGGATGGTTGTTAGTTGAGGCAGAAAGATTGCCTTGACCAAAACCGTTCCAGATGTTCGGAACCTAGGATGCACTGTCCCTATCCGATGGGGCCGTATGGTTCGACGCCCCGAGGAAGAAAGACCTTCACGACTCCCAGTGCTTATGTAAAGCCTGTTGCATAGCGCGCCTCCACCTCCTCCCCCGAGCTCCCCGTGTCTTGAACCCTTTGCACTCGATCGCAGATGTCCTGGCAAACCTGCAGGTATGCCGTCGCACAAGATGTAGTGACGAATTGTTCCTGAGAAAATTCTGTCACTGCGATCTGATCATGTTGGCCGCTGCCGTTGCTGTTGCTACTCCTCTCCTACCACCGCACTGCTACTGCTACAGCTCCTGCCACTACTACTACGACTACTACTACATACTAGTACTATGTAGTGTACTACTACTACTACTGCTGCTACTGCTGCTATTACTATAACCACCATCACTACCATTTCCACTACGAGTCACTACGACGACTAGCACCACCACCACCACCATCATCTGCCACCTACTAGCACGAACCTACTGCTGACAACAACTACTACCACTACCACAACCACTACCACTACAACTACAACTACCACTACCTCTACCACCACTACCACTAGCACTGCCACTACTACTACCACTACCACTACCCCTACCACTGCCACCACCACGACTACTGCTACTACTACTACTACTCCTGCTGCTACTACTACTTCTACCACTACCACTACCACTACACTACCACTACCACTACCACTACGACTACCACTACTACTACTACTACTACTACTACTCCTGCTACTACTACTACTACTACTACTACGACGACTGCTACTGCTACTGCTGCTACTGCTACCGCTACCGCTACGGCTACCGCTACCGCTACGGCTACTGCTACTGCTACTGCCACTGCTACTGCTGCTGCTACTGCTACTGCTGCGACGACAAGGACGACTGTGATAGCAACGACGACGACTCCTGCTACTACTGCTACTGCTGCCACGACCACCCCCACCTGCGACGACTGCTTCACAGTGAGAGTTAGAAAAGTTGCCCCACGGCTCGGCGGCACGTACACATCCTACACTTTCGGTGTATCAAAGTTTGCTTATCTTCTGAGGTGAGGGTTGCGCAGATTTTTGGATGTCTATTCCCAACCCGGAAATGCGAGCTTTCTGCTGATTTCGGCTCGAACAGCATGCCCTGCCGAATGGCTTGAGCATTCGGCTGGTTTACTAGCTACCTCGTCGCCACCCCCAGAATAAATGTTGGGGTTTCAGGTTTTTGAGGTTTTGCGTGTGTGTGTCGGGCTTTGGGTCTAGGATTCAGTTTCAGGAAGTTTTGGGCTGCGTGAGGGTTTGGGGTTTTGGGTTCCTGCGACGGGTGTGCATGTCTCAACCGCATGGGCTTCCGGCAGACGATGCTGCCTGGGACACGGTGCCTTCATTGGACTTGAGGATTCGGGCATTTGGCTTCGATTCTCGAACATTTTTTGGTAGGAGGTTTGAATAGTAGTAGTCGCAGTGGTAGTCGCAGCAGCAGGAGCCGGAGTAGGAGTAGGGGTAGTAGCGGTCGTCGTCGTAGTAGTAGCCATAGTAGAAGTAGTAGTAGTGGTAGTAGTAGTAGCAGCAGCAGCAGTAGCAGTTTTAATTCCGGCTTTGCTTGTTCGGTCAGCCCAAGATAGGGTAAGTCTGGGTATGGGTCGTAACGTCTGCCTACACTACTTCACTAATTTGTGGGCTTTTATGTGACCCGTTGATTTCCTGAGCACCGAGTAGAGCATGACAGAGTTCCGGATTCTGATTCAAGCAAGCCTCTGTTCTTCCCAACCCCCATGCTCCGAAAGTAAGGCGCCTCAAGATGACGTTTAAATTACAGCAAAGAGAGGGCGCTTCAGCTCAAACTTCCCATTCCGAGCCCCAGGCCCCCATCAATCTTAATCTCCATGAGTACTCGTTTATGAACAGTACTGCAAAATCCGGGCTCTACATCCGATGAGCTTCAGGGCCCGTGAAGGGGCTAGCGGATTGATGCAAGCCTGCTGCGTCGTTTCTCGAGGTGCTTAGGTGTTCGAGTTGGACCCCCGGGTTTCAGTCGTGTGATTCCCTACAAGGCGTTCGAGGCTTCCTGCTCTGCACTTTCAGAGATATAACTGTTCAATCGGTAATAGGCTTTGTCCAGAAGTAAAAAGTGGCGTACATATATATATATATATATATATACAGAGAGAGAGAGAGACAGAGAAACAAAAAAGCATGTCAATTGTTTTGATTGGACCCAGTGCTGGTCGTTGCCCACTGCTGTTGATGCAGAGGCATCAGGTGTTTTCCTACGAAACATCCCTGCCAAGTGCACGCACATGTGTCTCGACCGCACAAGACTCTAGCGAAGGAACTGTCGGGTCCAAGCAGTTGAGTTCAGGCTTGAGCAGAAGGGATGTAGCGAGTGCAAAGGTGTGTCTCAAAAGATCGGCTCTCGAAGTATGGAACTTGTAGTCTTGTGGGACTGACTAGTAACTGGAGTCGGACTGCGAGTGAAAACCAGCACCCGAGAGCCTAGCCCCACATTGCAAGTCGGCGATGGGACATAAATTGTGGATGACCGTGGGCCGTTTCAAATTGCACGCAGAGTCCCCAATATTCTAGTCTAGTTGACACGAGTTTGTCGTGAGTAACTGGATTGGGCTTCACCTTGCTTTTAGTATTTCCGTTGCGCAACTCCTCTTACCATAACCGCAGATATGAAACAGGCCGCAACCGAGCACAATGGACACTAACTCATGCGGTAGAGCCTGTGTCACGGGGACGGATTGTTGGCCTTTTGTTCGATTTTCAACCGACCCCCAGCCCGAAAATAGCTTCAGGACGGTTGTCTTGTCAAGAGTTCCATCATCGCCGTGCCTGTACCGTACAAATGTACTCAGACTCAACCTTGCAACGCGCGCTCGTCCTAGCTAGGTGGGAGGCAAGAAACGTTGAGCGATAAACCTATGACCAGCCCTACAAAGATCAGGGCTTTGACGAAGTTCCTGCATGGTCTTGGCCTGGATGGCTTCAAAGCAGTAGTGGCTCGCCATCCGAGCCTTGCCTGGATTATCGTCGGGACTGTGCAGAGGTCTGAAGAGTTGATAATCATATCTACGTGCAGTCTCGATTATGGTACTGATAGCACAAAGTACCCACAACTCGGCTTGAGACGATTGATTCTTAAGGCACTATAGTATGTAGATTGGAACATGGTGGAGCACAGCATGTGAACCATGTGGAAAGTGCGTTAAGAGTTTGGCCACTTCGTGATCACATATGCCATACCCCTACTCCGCAAATGAACGAACCCATCTGTATAATGCAGAGTCCAAAAAGCTAATTAAATGCCAGACGAGGTCTCTCAGGTCGGTACGGGACTGCAGGAAGGACTGAGCAGGAGCGTTCTGAACAAAGCAACCAACACAGGGCTTAAGAACCAAAAGGAAGCCCTGAAAGCATGCAGTTAAGTTGCTCTGAAGGGCTTGACGTGTCCGAGTTGCGAGAGCATAATACCCTACTGCCGTAAAACCCCAACACCTGAAATTAAAGTCCTCTGGCTAAACCCCCTATTATAACTCTTCTGGGCTGATTGGGTGTTCGGTTAGGTTCTCATTCTTGTTAGAGCCTTCAAGGCCAAGTTACGGGATTCAAGCGTAGCTTGTTTGGCTGGCCCTTCAACCCTCCGTCTTGAGCTCTAAGCGCTACTCTAACCAAACTGCGCTGGCCGTGGCTTGCAATGCGGGAGCCCAAAGTCGGAAGGTTGATATTGTCGACTTGCGTTGGACATTGGATGGGGCTACCTTGTGAGTGCTCGCTGGATCACTTGTGGCTCATGACAAACTGTACTTTCGTGTAAGGCCTGCTGCAGCCAGGGGGAAGCCTTAATCTCCATTGCTATATTGCACGTAGCCCGCTGCTGGCCAAGGAATGGAAAGAGCCGCGGCTATGCACACATCAGCCACTTGATCCGAGTGCTCACACTCGCCTGGCATCGAGACCTAACTCTGGCCCGGACACTGGAACTAAAGCCCGATCCTCCCATTCATGAACATTGGCCAGCCTTGTTTTGAGCACTAGATCTTGCCGTCGCAGACGATTTAATATTATCGTCTGTTGAAACCCACCCGATCCCGATGAATAGCACCTATGATTCTTTGTAAGCCGGACTTGCCTACGAGCTCCCGAGTGCTACTGTAACTTCTATGATTCTACGCATGCCGAACCCCGGTCTGGCTAGAAGTGCGCTGCATGGAAGCTGAGGGAAATGAAGCGAGGCCAAGGAGCAGATGGAGAGAGAGAGAGAGAGAAACAGAAAGAGGAGGGGACGGAGACACAGAAGGAGACAAGAAAACGAGGACGATAGCGAGAGAGAGAGAGAGAGTGAAAACAAGAGCGATCGCATTTAGGGCATGCGATTGGGAACAAAGAAATAGTAGTGGGGAAGCCGTTCTCTGGGTTTAGAGTGCAGGGTTTCGATCGGGTCAAGTGGAAGAAAGAATCAGCAGTGAGCATTCATCCGGCAGCTTTAGTCAAGCCCATGACTGCAACACAGGTCAACAACTCTTTTGTCCGACCTGAGCAGGGTCGTGACGTTGGGGAGCCCTTAGTGGCAGACGCGGGAGGGGGTAGGCCAGCTGAACGTACTTCGGTTCAAGCTCAGGGCTGCGAGGTCCTAGGTGCCAGGTCTTTAGCCTCTGATTTCAGGCTGAAGGGTTCCAGGTCGGTGAAAAGCGTCCCTCTTCAAACAAGTCCTGTGAAAGATCTGCAGAGACTCTATTTTCGCTGTCTCCTGCAACTCCAACACTCACCGAGTTGGGTTAAGGCAGATTGCCCAGACCCCCAAGCCCAACTTTTCGCCACGTAGACACGTAAAGGCTTTGCTGCGGGCATCGATGCACGCCCCCTCGTGGCAGCTGTTTCTGGGAAACAGGTGCCAGGTGCTTGAGCTCAGACTTGCGCAGCACGCACGGGCTTAAGTTGAGCGCTCGCAATTCAAACTTTGTCCTCTCGCTTGGCTTGGGCAGTTTCTGCTTCTGGCCTGACGGTTCTTAATTCGCGAAAGCCTTCGGCCAACTCGTTTGCTGGAGTTGCGGTAAGGGGACTTCCTTGCAGGGTCTTCCGTGCGTCGGAAGACAGGAGATGAGTGATTGATGCCCAAATCTGCACACATGCGAATAGACAGATGTGGCACTGTGCACATACAGTGACTTCACACCACTAGTTGCCGCAAGAACGTGTTTGCACTGGTTGTGACCCTTATCTTAGATGACGAAGCCAACACCGAAAGGCAACCATCAAACTGAAAGTATCATCGTGCCCTGCAGCTAGACACGGGCACGCCGGCCACAGTTTAGCCCAGCCACCATGTCCATAATATAGGGGCCTTAATAATTTCCTATACCATTTTAGGGGTGACTTATTATAATTTAATTTTAGTATATTGGGCCCCAAAACCCTATTCTAATTATTAGGGCCCATACACTACTTAAGGCCAGGGCCGCCAAAGTCTCACGCCCCAAGGTTTGAGTTGGAGGCGTGCCTGAGCTTTATCTGTCCGTCGAGCTTGAAGCCATGAGTCCTCAGGGGAAGAAGCCGGAAGCCACTAAGCTCAGACCCCATGGCCTGAGCCTCATGCACCGACGGTTCAATCCCAAACTCGAGTCTAAACCTCAGGTCTCCAAATCCCCTGGAAAAGCTGGAAACCACCAGGCTTCAACAAGGTCGATGCCCTCTGTTGCGAGCCGATCACCGGTGTTGTCTCAAGCTTTTCCAGGCACGAAAGCTCTGTCTCTGTGTTTGTGTCTCTGTGTCTCGGTTTGTGTGTCCGTGTGTCCGTGCGTCCGTGCGTCCGTGTGTCCGTGTGTGGGTGTGTGTGTGTGAGTGAGTGAGTGTGTGTGTGAGTGAGTGAGTGAGTGAGTGAGTGTGTGTGTGTGTGTGTGAATGTGTGAGTGTGTGAGTGAGTGTGTGAGTGTGTGAGTGTGTGGGTGTGTGGGTGTGTGGGTGTGTGTGGGTGTGTGTGTGTGTGTCTGTGTGTCTATGTGTGTGTGTCTGTGAGTGTGTGGGTGTGTGTGTGTGTGTGTCTGTGTGTCTGTGTGTCTATGTCTGTGTGTCTGTGAGTGTGTGGGTGTGTGTGTGTGTGTCTGTGTGTCTGTGTGTCTGTGTGTCTATGTGTGTGAGTGTGTGAGTGTGTGAGTGTGTGAATGTGTGAGTGAGTGTGTGAGTGTGTGAGTGAGTGTGTGTGTGTGTGTGAGTGTGTGAGTGTGTGAGTGTGTGAGTGTGTGAGTGTGTGGGTGTGTGTGAGTGTGTGTGTGTGTGTTTGTTTGTTTAGGGCTGAATCGCGGTTGTGGTTTCTGTTGGTCGTTGCCTGGTTTCTTTTGAGTGCTTAAGTTGAGGCGCTTCTTGTTTCAGGGTTTTTGTTTCTACGTCTTTAGATGCTGGTGTGGAAGCAGGAGAACAGAAGACAAATTGGTCTGAAGCTTGTGGCTGTTTAGGTGGGGATGTGCCGTCGCACCGCAGCAAGCACCTGTTGTTGTCTGCACGGAGCATCGACAAAATAATTCGAAAAGCCCTGCATGCTTAGATAGCAGGAGCAGAATCAGTTTTGATTGTTGGTGGCTACTGATTAGCGTTTTAGATGCCTGGCTCACTTGCCCGGAGCTTTGTCTTCTCGCTTTGCCATTTGCTGAAAAATCTCAACAGAATCTGCGTTGCATTCGTCGCAGTGCTCTGGCCTCTGTTGATCGGTGTCCTCGTGTCCTTCACTCAGAAGGCGTAAGGCTACTGACCGCAGGAGCGGTTGCCCAGGTCTTTACCAGCAAATGTTTCGATAGTCTGCAGATTGGCATGTGGTGTTAAGGCTGCAGGCGTGAGACGACGGCTAAATGGAGGTTCACAAGGTAGCATACCGCCGCTCCGAGAAAAGCAGGCCTCTGCATTCAAGCAGGCAGCTTCCCGGCATGCGCACGCAGCCTGACCCGCTTTTGCTCACATCTGCAAGCACATGTGCTGCAAGCCGTCGCATCTCTTCATTCACCTTGTGCTGTTCACATTGCCTCAGTCTGCACATGCTTGAGACTGCAGGCAATCACATGACCATACGTGGCGTGTGCATCACTGTACTACTTCGAATACAAGCATGTGAATCTACGCCCCACTGAGACCAAAGGTTTTGCCTCGCCTGCTTGAGTCCGGCATTTTGCGAAGAGTCAGATGCAAAAAGTTAGGTAGTCAGTCCGAAAGAATATTTTCTGGGCTCAAGACCCTAGTCTGGATGTGCAGGCGTGTGCGCAACGACAACGCGGACTTCCTCATTCCGACACCTGCCGAGGTGCCCATAACGCAGGAGCCATGGAAGCAAGGTTCCTTTAAGAAGTGAGACTGCAACAACCCTTTGCGGTGAAACACTAGCGAGAAGCAAAGGCTTGAGATGATGTGTGCCGGGCCTCATCAATGTCACGGTTCAATCGTGATTGTTTCTGACAGCTTGACTGGTTGGGGTGGGCTTCAGGCTTTCGGGTTTAGGGTTTAGGGAACTTGTGCCGCTTGACATGTCTGGTGTTGGATCTTTTCCACAGAAGTGGACGCACGCCCACACTCCGAATCGCGCCCAATAGTTTCGATCGTCCGAATGCAACGGTTTGCGACAGCTAGTCAGCTAGTCGAACTCTAGGTCCGAGGTAGCCTGCTACAAGACCTTGTAACAGCTTCAGACGCCACAAAAAGGAAATCCTCGCAAGTCAAGAGAAGTTCATTGAACTGTCAACAAGCAAGAAAGATAGTGAGCCAGCCTAGGCTGAACAGACGAAAGCCACCTTAGCCTTTAGTACAGCTGCGAGAGTCGAAACGCTGCCAGCCAGTCTTTTCGGATGCTTCGACTTTGTGAATTCAAATCCGCATGTTCCAAAACCCTAAATTGCCCTAGATCCCGGGCCCCCCCGCAAAATCCGCAAGCCTCAAGTCCGAAATGCTTTATACGAACTGTTTTCTAGCACACCCAGGACCCAGCAATATTATCATGCTGAGTGCTGCTCTGCTGCTCACTCATGTAAAGTACAGCGCTAACTGCACATGTATAGAATGTATAGCGAGAGCCGCGAAGCCAAACGCCTTATCAGATGCACACCCCAAGGAAGTGGCAGGATGGTGTCAAGCCAAAAGATGGAGTGGTGTCAGAAAGAACCGCAGGACGCCAAAGTCGGCTGCTTGGCGAGCCTTTTTGAAATGGGGGCATAGGGTCGAAGGTAAAGGGATTCAGGGTTCCTGCATTTAACACCATTAAGCTATCCGTATATGTGGATTTTTGGCGTCGCTTCGTTAGTGACTAGTGAAGCCGAGGTTTCTCTCCTGCCTTGTCTGCGGGATCCCATGACCCGAGAAACTCGAAGCCTGAAGCGGAAACAGAGCACGTCTCTAAGCTCTTTTACCCACGAAGCTTCAAGTCCTGAGCCCGTTGCATCGAGGATCAGGAGGCTCAGCAGGCGGAGGATGATCCTCACAATGCCAAAGTCGATGGGTGGCAGTGTCAGGACGGCCCACTCACGAGGCCGGCTTGGATCGAGGCTTCACGCCCAAGGATAGCTTAATCCGCGGATCCAGATGCGAAGTGTGCTGGTTGATTTGGTGCTTCACGAACCCTCGAAAGTAGTGAGGAATGACTGTTGGACATGCGACGAGAAATCCTTCACCCCCCTCCATGCGCAAGTCCGGAAAACTAAACCCCACAACAGCACGATGGACCTCTATAAGGGGGTAAAGCCTAGCAGCGCGAGAACAAGCCAGTCCAGCAAGTGTTTGATCTGAAGTTAGGAAGGTGTTTCTTCTCTTTCACAGTACCGCTGTCAAAGAGAAGATCCTTTGTCTTAAACAGCCAAACAAGACATTCCCAAGAAATATTGAGTGTTGTTGCAATGAAGTCAAGTATCCATCTCGATATCACTCGTACTAGTACGGCTGGCAACATTAGCACGCCCGCTGCTGTCGCTGAGCATGTTGTCGGTGTTACATGTGCTTCTCTTGTCGTGTGCCTTGCTCCCATTACTTTCTCTTGCCTGCTGCAGATTGGGATGGAGAACAAGATGTGGAAAGCTACACGAATGTTCATACAGCCGCTGTGAACATTGTACATCGTATAGATGGTTGGGCTGGCTCTGACCTGGCTTCGATAGAGGAGAAGGGAAGCTCCGAAACTCCAAGCCAGCGGGCCCACAGCTTGCAAAGTTTGCAAACAGGTTTACGGAGTTTAGGCCTCCCCGCGAGTTCAAAAACACGGCCTCCCCAAGCTTAACACCCGAAGCGCCTTCGGTGTGGAGAAGCGCAACCGTGTTGAGGTAGCGGATGCTCACGGTTGCCAGAATCGGCATGACTGTACCAGTTCATGCTACAACGCCCTAAACTCCAAACCATAAACTTAAACCTTTTCCCAGTGGTGTTCATCTGATTGTCAGCTCTTAGTCTGACCAGTCAAAGCGCTTCTGAACCGAGAGACCTCGTCTGGCGGAGTCCGAGTTGCGAGAGCGTAAACTTAAACGACTTAAACCTTATGCCTTGAGCCCTGTCTGCCTGGTGTGAGTGTGGGGGCCGAAGCCTTCAACCGTCCAGGCGTCCGGCCTTGGATTCAAGTCTACCCGAGACGATGCGAGACTTTTAGCCACCCTCCCAAGGAGTATGGAGTTCGACGGTTCTGGTGTTTCAATGTGTAGCACCAGGTTGGAGGATCAGGGTTTGGGGGATTTGGGCATTGCATTTTGCTTCAGATTTGCGGCTGAGGCTTACGTATCCAGAAGGACGGAATGCAGGTTATGTGGATGAATGCAGTCTCTCTGCGTAGAGCAGCTGCAGGGGAACGCTACGAGACCAGATCTTGCTCGTGCAGTACAGATCAGCTGAAAAGCAGGAGTTGAAAGAGGTTGTAGTGGTTTGGCTGGTAGCCCTGTTTGTGTTGCAAAGCATGAACTTTCGCTTGTAGCCCTGTGGGGAGAAGCCTCCGACATGTCTTTGACCTGTTTATAGGTGCTTTATCACTAGAATCAGGGCCTGCACCCGAATGCGTGAATCAGGTTTGAGACGGTTGAGGATTGGACTGTGTTGAGTGGCGACACGCATGGAAAACTTGACACTCTTCGATGTAATCGTTTTGACAACAGCGGCTGTTTTTCCTCAACCCCGCGGGAAAATGTTCAAAGTGGTGTTCGACGCATTGGCAAGCTAGAGAAAGTTCTGGGGAAGCTTTACGAGCTCACGGATGCTTAAACTTCAACTCCCAACCTTGGGAAGTGTATTGGTCGAGTGTCATGCCGCCCGTTTGGCGCCTAACCCTGCTCTGCGAGATCGGGCACACTTGACCTTGTAGAACCGCGAGCGTCCAGCTCCTTGACCTCCCAAGATGCCGCGCCACCAAGGTCATCGAGCTTTCAACCCCTATGCAGCTGATTTTCATCGGTTGTTATTGCACAGTAGTCTGGAGGTGTGACCAGCTGAGGGCTGGAGCATCTCATCGGTTCAGATTGGACTTGAAACAGCTTGACAACAAACCTTGCAAGCGGTGCGTTCACATTTCATGTTAAACCCGCTCGCGCATTTTGCCGAGTGCTGATGCTGACGGTTTGGTCGACACCGTGGTTGCCTGACATTGGGCTGAGGGGTTGTGGTAATATGAAGTTGGCGCTCTGAGACAACACTATGTGACGGTTGACATTTGACTATGTGGTTAATTGACCGTCCTTCTGTTTCGTGCTAGCCGCTAGACTTGTATCATATGTTGGGTGGTCTGTAAGCTTCGCTCTGTTGCCAAGTTGCCAAAAATCCACAGCTTGTCAAGGCACTCTGCATGTGTGACCCGCCAACCGTCGATATTCCCGATGTTTTCGTCCAGCTCTCCTAATGGCTCTTCACTGGGACCCTCCATTACTGCACCTCAAAAACCTGCAACCTTTGTGCTTGTCATCCCCAGGGCCAAGTCACCACAGATCAAATATCAAGCCGCAGGAACTCTTCGGCAACTGCATTCCTGGACCCCCGCACCTAGAACCGAAATGTCAGATTCAATCATGATGCCATGGACTCAACAAACTCCTCCATTCCAAGGAGTAGTCTCCTTGGAGGCTTTAGATGTTTAGGGTTTTGGGGTCTTGAAACTTTAACACCAAGTCCCCACCCCAAATGTGAAGATTCCCTGCAAGAGCCGGCATGAACTGTCTGCCAGATTGCACGGTTCCATCCGGCTGCCGGGGCTTAGACGCGAACATTTCCCGCAGAGTGCAGAAGCGCACTATAAGGCTATATATATATATACGTATATAAGGAAGGAGCCTTCACAAATCCCAAGCCCAAAAGAGAAAGGAGACCTAACAGTGTGTGAAGCTGGGGCTTCCGGCAACTACTTTTCCGAATGCAGTCGAACATTATCTGTGCAAGGACTCTTGCTATTATGTTATCCTTGCGAATAAATTCCGCATTCGCCAGAAATCCCATAGTCCCGGCTGGGCTTTCAAGATCAGGGACATGTTCGTCTCGGAGTTTGGGTCCAGCAGTTGGGGTCTTTAGGATGTGTCAGTTGCTCTTTTTGTCTTGAAAGTTCGGTGTTTGTACACTATAAACATGTTTAAGGTGTGATGAGTCCACTGAAATCTCCAAAACCCTGACACTCATTTCTGTGAGAACTGCGGTCCAACCCCTCAACTTGAAGACTTTAACTTTGGATTAAGCCTGAGCCCGTACACGTCATGCCAAGTTCGCCAGTCTATTTCCTTGGAAGCGCGCCGGTGTGAGCGGAAGAACTGAGCACGTCGTTGGGGTGTCTGGAGGGTGTGACGGGGAAAGTCCGCAGTCATTTACCTTGAAGGTTATAGAAGGTGCATGTATCTCTGGCTTAAGGCTGCCTAGTTTGAATAGACTCTGTAGCCGACATCGCCTGTCAAAAAGGTTTAATGAAGTAGGACTGAGGTTTATGGCTTAGTTGAAAGTTCTTCGCAAGAAATGCCGACCCAAGGTAACAGGTGCGTCCAGACCGGTTCGCGAAGGTTTGCGGCTGTAGGCAAAAGAAGTATTGTCAATTCAGTCTCTCGCACCTGTTACACCAATGTTCTATTGAAACATGTGCCGGCACGCCTGCAGTCAGAAGTCAACCGCGTGCAGTTGTCGTATTTGTAATCATAACCCACACGGCAGAACCAAGCTGCAACCACAAGGTCTCCAACTCAGTTACAAGCTTCTACCTACCAGTATTACCCAGTACAGCTTCGCCACCAGCGGGGCTTCCTTTTCCAGCCTAGCTTCGCCCACGGCGATTGAAGATCTTCTGTCTGCTTCTGGCTCTGCATTTCTCAGAGGTCTGGGTGTGAGAGAGAGGACCGGAACTGAACCCTAATCTAAGACTTGCAGCCGTCCACCAGAAAGAGGGTTACCATACTTAGGGGTCCTTACATCTTCCTACCTAGTATAGTTTTTTGGTGAATTCCTATATTCTTAGTTTCGGATGTAGGATCCTCAGTGCTCCTAGATTGGGGATTTTAACAAGCTGGATTTTGGAGTTGGCTGCCGGGTCCAAAACTCAAAACTGCAACCGCTCCAGCTCGGACCTACGTGATGAGGGTTCAGGGTCGAGGGTTTGGGGTTCAGGTCTTCGGCTTAAGGCTCGTGCTTGGCAGAGGATACGACAACGTTATACAACGTTTAGCCGTTTAGCGGCGAAGGGGAACATTTTCCTGGTTGTAGAGCACCGAAGCACAACTCCGCGTATGGGTACTTGTAAGGCCTTATCCTTCTGGGAGCCGATATTGCCCAACTTTTTTCTTAAAACCCTTGACACTTATCCCTGTACGCAAAAAATTCTGGTGGCTCGGGGCTTTGGTGCAGTGGAGGGTCTGTGTTTGCGGGTACCGTATTTTGTTGTCTATGTTTTTGGTTTGTCTTGTATATTTTCTGGTTTTCTTCCAAAGAAACAAAGACTGAAAGAAGGAACGAGAGAAGCAAAGGATGAACAAAGAAAGAAAGAAAGGAATGAAGACCGGAAGGAAGGAAGAAAGACACGAGAAACAAAGAAAGGAAGAAAGGAAGGCAAGAAAGAAAGGAAAGACGACCGGAAGAAAGGAAGAAAGAAAGACACGAGAAACAAAGAAAGGAAGGCAGAACGGAAGGCAGGAAGGCAGGGAGAAAGGAATAAAGAAAGACAGCAAGAACGACCGAAACCAACCGGCAAGACAGCAATAACGAAAGGAAGAAAGAAACAAAGAAGCCAGGAAAGAAAGACAGAAACCAGTAAAGAAAGAAAGCATAAATAAAGAAAGAAACTGTTCTCGTTGTGCTGCTCGTCGCAGCACTAGCTACATCCATGGTTCCTCGTCTCACCGTCATAAGAATAACAGGGATACCTGGAGGCAGTCTGGGGCTCTTGGCTTGGTGACCTGCGCGAAGTCATAGGATGGAGTGTCGAAGGCAATTGTTGACCCCGCCCAAACAAAATTTCAGGATCAAGTATGCAAGGTGCCTGGTTGCCTAGCCCGCAAATTGAGCGTTTCAATGCTGAAGCCGAGAGCGGCCAGTGGCCTCGCGGACGCTGCAAGCGCGCGGCGCAAAAGGATGAAGGGCCCGAGACGTCGCAGCCTTGTGGCAAAAGTCTAGAATCAGTCAAGTTCTCCAGACGAGCTGAGAGGTTTTGAAAGCCTGGAAACCGAGAAATCGTCACCATGAAACAGAAAAAGACACAGAAAAAAGTAGGAAAAATAGACAAGAAAGAATTCGAGGCAGAGGCTGAGGACGGTGAGGGCCACCAGGCTGGGTTCCGAAAACCAAGGAAAAGAGAAACAGAAGCAGAAAAATATGCAAAACAAAACCAGAAAAATAGACAAAATAAATCCTCGCTCCTGTGTTTGCAGTCATGGCTTCGTGAGGTTCTCGGGTTTCAAGCTAGAGTTCCAACGTGAGGACTAGTCATAACATATAGCGGTATAATGTAGTACATAACAGGGTCATAAACGGCAGCCGCTGGGGAGCAATATGGATGGCAACAAGTGACTGTGTAAAGCCCGTCGGTCCAAACTTGCCCACCCGAGCCTAGCAGATATGCGCCGGCATAATTCCGTCTGCCTTTCTCGCCTTTGTTGTCAGTGAGCGCGAACGCATCTGTTGAGAACATTGTCGCGATCCCCGAAACTCGGCACGTTGAGCCCATCCATACTTCATCGCTTCTGCATGGTCCTGTAGGCGATGTGGATATATCCTTCACAGTCAATTTATTTAGGGTTGCCCGTAAGCCTGAACGCTGAGCCTTGGAGACCCTGTACCGTTCAGCCCCACTTGACCGAAGAGAACTCAATCAAGCGTTTCCTCTTGGTTCGTCGTGAGGTTTGCTCACCATGGGATGTGTAAATTGGAAAGTCCAGTTTTGAACGTTCCTTTGCACATGATAGGCTCCAGATTCTGTTCTGCACAAATGTTCCGAGGCTTATGCGCAAGGATTTGGGGATGAGTGCGAGCTCTGTTTCAATTGCCTTGCAGTAAGCAAGAGCTCCAAGCTCACGCGCACCTGCCTATGACCAGTTCTTTTCGTCATCGCGCAGGAGTCCTCGCAAACCACAAATTTTGAGCCGTGCCCGGACACAGGATGCAGGAATGGAGAGTCTGCTGCTGTCGGTGAGTTTCTAAAGACTTCTCAACACTTTCAACTGGTGCAGAATATCGGGACTTGAAGGATTACCAATACTGTAGGGTTCCTTACTATAACACTATTGTAATATACCCCGAACCCCTACTCTAATCATAAGGCCCTTGATATTATACAAGTGCTGTCTACCTTCAGAAGCTGAAACGCAACATACGGGACGTATTCAACACATGTCAGAACTGTACGACACAGATTACACACGTCTTAAACATTCTGTCATGAAAGCCAAACTCCCCAGCTCAAACTCTGAAAATGCAGGCAGGTGACATCATGTAAGCCTTTCGAAATTTGCCTCAGATACCGGCAGTAGCTGAACAGTGAACTCTCCATTCTTCATGCATCCTGACCCTCCACGAGCGCGTGGGATTAGGGCTACGCGGCTTCAGTTCAGAACGGAAAGCAGCGAGGGCCACTTGCACTGCGAGGAAGGGAGGGCCCCGCAGCAAAACCTACTTTCGACTGAATGCGGAGAGTGTTCCCGATCTCGGAGTTTGCCCTTCTATGATCAAGCCCCTGAACCCCGGATAGGTGAAGTGTCAGCCCATTCTGATGCAGGTTCTTCGGTTTGTCCACGTAGTAGCTGACTAATGCTGAATAGCTAGATTGTATCCCTGTGGAGTTCAGACCCGCAGATGAGCCTGAAATACTTCTCGAGAGAGGCCCACTTGATTTGCAGCTCGCTGCTCATTTGTTTCGTCTCTTTCTCGGAGCACCCACCACCCAACCTTTGAAATGCAGTCTTTGCTGACGTATCGTTGCGCATAAGGATACCCTGACTGTTGGTTTGACCCGACCCAAGCTGATAAGTTTTCCAGTTTTTGGCGGTGCTCTTGCAGGTTAGCTGTTGCACTGCCGTTTCAGCGTACCATACCAGCACCTCTAGGAATCGGAAAAAGAATCGAATGCTGTGTCCTTCCTGGCGACGTTTATCTCGGAGCGACTGTTGTCCCAAACTTCGCAACACATTCAACATGCCAGGGGCTAGTTGATATCGTCGCAGCCGTCGAAAACCTATAACAGACCTAGGCAGGATTCATAGTCCGAGCTCCTCAAACGTAGCGTTGCCCCGCTGCGTATTCTGGTGATCCGGCCCACTCTGTGCTCCGAAGAATGACCAAAGCATGATAAGGTCTCAATTCACTCCGGCCCGGAGCCTTCTAAGTCTAGTTTCCGTATGAAGCCTTAAAAAGCAAAACCTGAACCTTTACTGTAGCCCTTGAGCTAGCGCTCGTTCAACCTTGACACGTAGCAATCTTACGTGGCACCGAAGAACAGCCCAGGATCAGCCCAGGTTTCTACAGTCGACCTGTGAGCCCCGTGTGCCTGGGCACTGATATGAAGTGATGCACTTCACTTCCACGTTTTTTTGGAGCATATTACAGCCAATTCTCTTAACATGATAGGCTTATATCAGCGTTTCAGGATCCTAATGTATGACCCGTCAAGAGAAGGGATCGATCAGCCAGGAGTCCCCGCTAGGGCTTATATGCAGGTTCTGGCGAGTGCTCCTTGTGAAGAGGGATGCTTGCATTAAGGCATGAGAGAGGCACAGGAAACGAACGTATTGCCGTTTGTGGTATGAGTAGTAGCAGTAATTAGCGGTAGCTTTACCTGTAGCCGTAGATATATAGTTTTTAGCAGAAGCAGTAGCAGTACTAGCAGCAGTAATTAGTGGTGATAGTAGTAGCGGTAGTAGTCGTTCGTCCTCGTCCTCGTCGTCATCGTAGTCGTCATCGCAGCAGGCGCCTCCGCAGTAGTAGTGCAAGCAGCAGTAACAGTAGCAGCAGAAGAAGACATAGCAGTAGCACTACCAATTTCGGTTTATGAGTTGGGGGTTTAGGGGTTAGGGGTTTAGGGGGATAGGTCACACTACGAGTTCAAGAAAACGGGCGTAGGTAAAGCGGAACATGGGCACAGGACCTCCAGGGACTGGGTTCCAACCGGGTCTTTGAGCTGTGCAGCTGTTGCTGAGGTTCTGTTCCTTCCTCAACCTGAAAGACCGCCGAGGAAGGCGGGATGGTAAGCAGCGAAGACTTGCATCGCAAGTGCCATGTGGCATAGTCAGCCTGCACCTGCCCACGATTCCTTTCAAGCCCGACAGCTTTGAATGTAGCAGTGTGGCGGTTCTAAATGTAAGTGTTGGCGGCCGCATTTTGGCCATGTTTCCTCGCCCGATGCTCTTTGTGGTTTGGGTGGTCATCTTTGCCACTGTGCCTTGAAGGCAGCGAAGAAGAGCTTCCTCTCCCGGACAGGGGATCCTGAAAATTAAGGCTTCCGATAAGGGTCGTTTTAACCGTAAGCTCTAACCCGGACTACCCTGCAATGCGGGCTTTGTCCTTGCGAAGTAGGAGGGAGAAAACCTTAAACCCCAAAAGCCCTAAAGCCTAAACTCTAAACCCTAAACCCGAAACTTCGAAACCGTAAACCTTAAACCGTGAACAATAAGCCCTAAACCCTACACCTAAACTCCGAGGTTGCAAACGCCTACAAGCTCTCGAACCTGCCCCTCAACACCACGGGCCCGAACGCCGGGAACCTATCCGAGGTAGAAAAAAACATTAGCAACATGTTGACCGAGTCGATGCTGGGTGAGATGAAGGACTGGGTTTAGGGTTTAGGATTGTTTACTAGGGTTGATTCGGGTTAATCAGGGTTTATAGGGTTTATTAGGGTGCCTGCTTTACACCCCGCAGATGCCCGGTAACAGACACACGGATGCCCCTCGATGCCCTCCCTCCAAGCTTAAGATTGGAGGACATGCAAGACTTGCCCGACCTTGAGAACGCAAAGGACATGGCTGAGGACGGCGAGGGTGAGGGCAGTGAGGGCGGTGAGGGCATGGGCCAGCTGGGAAAGAGCTTGGAGTTCTTGATGCTCAAGGTCGCTCAGCTCGAGACCCTGGCGGAGTTACAGCAGAAAGAGCTCCTGGTGGCGCATGCCAGGATTGAGAAGTTGGAGGAGAAGCTTGGCATGCAACCTCCCGAGCCTACCGATGCCACCGTACGAATGGCGCGCAGCTCCACAGAAGGCGTCAAGGAGGCCCACACCACCCTGAAGCGGGTGATTCAGAAGCACGCTCGGCAGCGCGAGAAGCGGCAGTACCACCCGCAGGTCCATCAAACCGAGCAACCTGGGCCAGAAGGGGAGGCAGAGCCAGACTTGGCCGATGAGGAGGAGCCTGTTTCAAACTCAACAATGCAAGTTGTTTTCTGATCTGAGGCTTGATTTAGGAAATCATAGACCATGGATGTCCCGGAAGCGATTCAAACGCAGCCGTATAGTCCGTCTTAGCCGTGTCCAGAGCAACCAGACAGAGAGAACCAGCGACAAGATTTGTTTATGCCCACATCATCAAATTTGTACAACGCGAGATCGCCAGTGCACCGAGAGCCCTCTCATCATGAGCATCCATCTGTACGGCTGCGCTGTATTGCCTTACAAGACTTCGAGTAACACCGAGAAGGCCGACATTCGTGCAAATGGATCGTGTTGAACCCTTTCGATTTAGTGACACGACACCCCACAAACACCGAGAGATAGCGAGAGCGTCGTCGTTCGCGAAATCGCACCGCCCAAAATCACTGGTGATCACTAGTGTCTAGCGACACGACAGCCCCCAAGAAAGCCAGAGGATCGTCGTTTGCGATATCGGTTCGTGCCAAACCAAGCTCTAAAGCCTAAGACTTCCTGCATGGCGCTATGAAGTAGGACGTGATCAGCTGCTGAGAGTGTTTGTTTGCCTTGGTTGATGAGCCTGCATTTCACTGTGAGATAGGACGTGAGTGGCTTGATAGGGTTTGTTAATGTGGGAGCGAGCTAACATGGCTTGGTTCCGTTGGCCAATGCGTTGTTCGCCGTGTACCAGAATCCTCGCCAAGGTTTGTCTGAGAGTGAGTGCTGAAACCGCACACAACACTTTGCAAACAAAGAGAGAGGGCCGACGCTTCCACTCGGTTCGTGCCAAAACCTTTTTAGTACTAGTGACAGAACATCCTGCCAGAACAAAGTCATACAGTAGTTTCTGCGACTTTCGAACATAGCGGGTGCGGTAAAGACTCGAATCATTTTCAAGCAACAGCAAATGCCAAACCACAATACTGTGCTGCTCAATTCTGCCTCTATACTACGCAGCGATACTAAGCTTTTAGTTTGTGATTTCAAAAACCTGGCAACCTGTTCGGGACTACAGATTTCCTTCTTTACCAACTCTTGCTGATTTCTGCTCTAGAAACAGCAGGAGTGGGAAGAGTTGGAGGGGCAAGAGGAGCAGCCAGGGAACAGGGACCCGGCCATGCTCCAGACGAGCGACCGAATTCTTCCCTTCATCCCTGGCGGGCGGCGCCGCATCGACAAGAAGATCTCGAATGCTGTCTCGAAGCAGGGAGTTTGCTGAAAAAGGGTTTCGGGTTTAGGGCTTAGGGCCAAAGGCATGAAGCCGCTATGCGGAACTGCATGCAGATATACCTGGCATTTATCGCTGTCTCGATGTCTATATCATGTCTATATCTACATCTATATCGGTATCTGTACCCGTTCCTAGCCTATACCTATACCTATGTCTATATCTGTATCTATAGTTCGAACTATATCTAGACAGCCATATCGGTTTCCATATCTGTGTCTATGTCTATATACCTATTTCTGTATGTATATCTATATCTTTATCTGTATCTGCGTCTATACCGATATCTGTTTCGATACCTCTATATATATATATACATATACATATATATATCAATGTTCAAAGCGTAGAATGGTCTCTATATGTTATAGTCATACATGTACATGCTCATGTCTGTGTTCAGATATATTGAATTAAGGATCGAAAAATACACGTGTGCCTAATGAAGTGTATATAGCATGCACAGATTTTTAGATGATGGTTGAAGGAAAAGCCTTCGAGGCTTTTTGTGAGGGGGGTACCATATAATGTTAATATATATATATATATATATATGCTCACCCCCCCCCGTTGACAGACCATGCCCTTGTGACAGTGTACTCTTGGCAGGTGACTCGGCTGAGATATTGTATCTAAGCACACCACACACGACGATAATCTGTAAAGTAAAACCTTTACAGTAGATATACAACGTATACTTTGAACATGCCATGTACTGAGGACGCATGCACCAGACGCGTTGCACATGAGTTAATAGTTTTGTGGTAGTATTGAGATTAAGATGAGTATTAGTATTAATATTAGTGTTTACTGTAAGTATACATATCAATACTAATAAATATAAACTAGTGTTAGTGCCCATGTTCGTGTTAGTGTTAGTGTTCGTGCCAGTGTCAATGTCAGTAGTACCGCTGCTACGTAGTATTAGTATCAGTCTTAATGCTGGATTTAATATCAGTTAATATGCGCCAAGTGCTACTATTAGTATCAATATTGGAATTAGTTTTGATATGTTAGTATATTGATAGTTTCGTATATTAGCAGATCAGTATATCAATACATTAACTAATATATTCGAGCAGTAACATATTTGTATACTTGTATATTAGTATATTTCATATGTTAGTACAACTGGTGCATGAGTACACTAGTACATTGGTGTATTAGTATATTAGTATATTAACATATCAGTATATTCGTACATTAGTATATGTACTATATTCGTCTATTGTCTAATGATTTATAAGTGTATCAGTATGTTGGCACATTAGTACACTACTTTGTCATGTCGGCATACTTGCATATTACCGTAGTCGTATATTAGTATATTAGCATATTAGTTTTTCTATATTCATGCATTAACAAGTAGTATATTGTTACATTGGTATATGGGTATATGCTTATCCTAAAACATTAGTACATGAATGCATCAGTATATATCTGTATTTTAAGATAGTGGTATGTATTTTTATGTACATTAGTATCTGCAGGTGTCTATTAGTAATGGAATTAGTATTCATGTCAATATGAATATGACTATTGATGTTTATAGGAGTTTTAATGTTAATATTAGTATTAGGATTATTCATAGTCGTATTCGCCTTAATATAAGTGTTAATGCTGGTATTAATACTGGCATTATCTTGAATATTCAACAAATTATCAATGTCAGTATTAGTCTTGGTGATAGCATGACTGTATTGGTGTTTTAATATAGTGGTATGTATATTTATGTACATTAGTATATGCAGGTGTGTATTAGTATTGGTATTAATATACACTAATATCAATATGAATATGATTATTGATATGCGTAGGAGTATTAATGTNGTATGTATATTTATGTACATTAGTATATGCAGGTGTGTATTAGTATTGGTATTAATATACACTAATATCAATATGAATATGATTATTGATATGCGTAGGAGTATTAATGTCAATATTAAACAATATTAGTATTTTTATTAAGCATAATCGTATTATAGGCTTTATAAACGTGTAATATTGATATTAATGCTGGTATTAACTTGCGCATTCAACAAATGATCAATGTCACTGTTAGTATTCGTAATAGTATTCGTAGGAGTATCAATACATATATATATATATACGTATATTGATATTCGTCTAAATATGGGCATGAGCATTGACAGACCTTGCCTTTGCAAGTGAGTCGTAGTGCATGGTCTGTCATCGGATGGGTCACAATCAGCCCTCCTGAAAATCAATTCCAAGAATTCCAAAATTTCCAAAAAGTCCAAAATGTCCAAAATTTCCAAAAATTTCCAAAAATTCCAAAATTTCCAAAAGCCCCGGACCTAGTGGACGGGATTTTTCCAAAACATAAGGGCTAACTTTTTTGAAATTTTAAATCCCCAGACCTAGTGCACGGGATTTTTCCCAAACATAAGGGCGAACTTTTTAGAATTTTTGGAAATTTTGGAATTCCTCGAACTTTTTTGGAAATCCTGAAAGTTAGGGGCGAGAAGTTTGGAAATTTCTGAATTGATTTTGGGAGGGCTGATTGTCGCCCATCCGATGACAGACCATGCACTACGACTCACTTGAAAAGGCATGGTCCGTCGACGGGGGGGCGGCCATATTATATATATATATATGTATATACGCTTATACACACCATACATACATACATATGTGTATATGCACACATCTTAACATATACATACATACACAGACACAAGCATGCATCTATGTATATACATATATGTATATATATATATGTATATACGTGTGTACGTACGTACGTACGTACGTAGGTATGTATGTATGTATGCATGTATGCGCATATATGTATATTTTTATATATACACATACGTATATATGTATATGTACACACACACACACTCGCGTATGTATGCATGTTTGCCCCAGGTTGGACGGCACGGGATTGGTCGGCGATGCGCTGAGCAGCGCCTACGAGAAGGCCAAGCAAGCAGGCGACGGCATCAAGTTCGTGGCGAACACGGCCATCAGCACGGTGGAGATGGCAGTGAACATCCTGATCAAAGGCCGGGACGGGGACGAGGAAGCGGCTTGAGAGCCCGCTTGGGTGGAGACGTGAAGCCCAGAGCTTCATTGGATTTGGAGGCCCAGGCCCCCACGCATGGAGGAGCTAGGACCCAGCTAGGATGCAAAGATTGCGAGGGCAGTCAGTTCTTTGCCATTTGCTTTTGGGGATGCGTTCGGCCGACATGCAAAAAAGCCGGCCGACATGCAGGAATGGCCGTCCGAGATGCAAAAACTTTGCGGCCGATGTTTGCGGTTGGCCGTCCGAGATGCAAAAAACTCTGCGGCCGATGTTTGCGGTTGGCCGTCCGAGATGCAAAAAACTATGCGGCCGATGTTTGCGGTTGGCCGTCCGAAATGCAAAAAACTCTACGGCCGATGTTTGCGGTTGGCCGTCCGAGATGCAAAAAACTATGCGGCCGACGCTTGCGGTTGGCCGTCCGAGATGCAAAAAACTCTGCGGCCGATGTTTGCGGTTGGCTGTCCGAGATGCAAAAAACTCTGCTGCCTGAAATGCCAAAATTTGGTGGCCGTTAGTAGTATTAGCAGTAGTAGTAGTAGTGGTGGTAGTAGTAGTGGTGGTAGTAGTAGTAGTAGTCGTCGTGGTGGTAGTAGTAGCAGTAGTAGTAGGGTAGTAGTAGTAGTAGTGTAGTTGTAGTAGCAGTAGTAGTTGTTGTAGTGGTAGTAGTAGAATGTTATTCTTAAACAGCCGCATGAGGTTCATATCTACCCAGGTAGACCATTCCTGCATGTCGGCCGAACGCATCCCCTCTATTCTAGCTGGAATTCGCTAGACTAGACCTGCGTTACTTCACGTTTCCGCGATGGGCCCCGCTGCATTTGGCGATATAGTACAACCCCGGCTCGTGAACCGTGCACTGAACCGTAACCCACCCTGAACACCAAAACCCGAAACCCTTAATTCTGGACGAAACCTGCAACCCCTTTTTTTAAACTGTAACTGGCCCGAAACCAAAGGCTACCCCATGGATCCTCAATCCTGACACGACACCTTCAAACCAGGATCAAGAAAGCCCTAAGCCCTTCATTTTCAAGACAACGTACCCATAGGCCCTACAGTAGTTCCTTGTTGGGACTACCTTATAGGATTCGATCTATATATGAACCCCAAACAGGAACTACTATGGGGTGTATGGGTAAAGCCTAAATCCAATGCTTGAAATAACAAGACTTTTTTTGCATTTCGGACAGCCAACCGCAAACATCGGCCGCAGAGGTTTTTGCATCTCGGACGGCCAGCCTCGTGGCAGTAAGTGGAAAACTTTTTTGCATCTCGGGCGGCCAACCCCAAACATCGGCCGCGGCAGTACTGTATCTGGAGTGAAATAGTAAAACAGTAGAATAGGAGGGCCGACATGAAAGGTTGGCCGTCCGAGATGCAAAAACTACGTTCTGCTGTAGTACGTGGTAGTACTTGGAAAACTTTTTTGCATCTCGGGCGGCCAACCCCAAACATCGGCCGCGGCAGTACTGTATCTGGAGCGAAAGAGGAAAAAAAGAAACAGTAAAACAGGAGAATAGGAGGGCCGACATGCAAGGTTGGCCGTCCGAGATGCAAAAACTACGTTCTGCTGTAGTACGTGGTAGTACGCGTACGTGGTAGTATGTGGTATAGTACGTGGAAAATTTTTTTGCATCTCGGGCGGCCAACCCCAAACATCGGCCGCGGCAGTACTGTATCCGGAGTGAAATAGTAAAATAGTAAAACAGTAAAACAGTAGAATAGGAGGGCCGACATGCAAGGTTGGCCGTCCGAGATGCAAAAAATACGTTCTGCTGTAGTACGTGGTAGTAAGTGGTAGTACGTGGTAGTGCGTCGAACTTTTTTTCGCATCTCGGGCGGCCAACCCCAAACATCGGCCGCGGCAGCACTGTATCTGGAGTAAAATAGTAAAATAGTAAAACGGTAAAACAGCAGAATAGGAGGGCCGACATGCAAGGTTGGCCGTCCGAGATGCAAAACTACGTTCTGCTGTAGTACGTGGCAGTACGTGGTGGTGCGTGGTAGTACGTGGAAAACTTTTTTGCATCTCGGGTGGCCAACCCCAAACATCGGCCGCGGCAGTACTGTATCTGGAGTGAAATAGTAAATAGTAAAGTAGTAAAACAGTAGAATAGGAGGGCCGACATGCAAGGTTGGCCGTCCGAGATGCAAAAAATACGTTCTGCTGTAGTACGTGGTAGTACGTGGAAAACTTTTTTGCATCTCGGGCGGCCAACCCCAAACATCGGCCGCGGCAGTACTGTATCTGGAGTAAAATAGTAGAATAGTAAAACAGTAAAACAGCAGAATAGGAGGGCCGACATGCAAGGTTGGCCGTCCGAGATGCAAAAACGTTTTTTGTATCTCGGGCGTGGAGTGAAAAAGTAAAATAGTAAAAGTAAAATAGTAAAGCAGTAGAATAGGAGGGCCGACATGCAAGGTTGGCTGGCCGTCCGAGATGCAAAACCTACGTTCTGCTGTAGTACGTGGTAGTATGTGGAAACCTTTTTGCATCTCGGGCGGCCAACCCCAAACATCGGCAGCGGCAGTACTGTATCTGGAGTGAAATAGTAAAATAGTAAAACAGTAGAATAGGAGGGCCGACATGAAAGGTTGGCCGTCCGAGATGCAACAATTTTTTTGCATCTCGGGCCAACCCTGCATGTCGGCCCGCCTTTTTGCATGTCGGCCGAACGAATGAAAGCAAAAATGGTTTTTGCATCTCGGGCGGCCAACCCTGCATGTCGGCCAACCAGTTCCCTCTTGCGGCTGTCTCTCCCAGCCTCGGGCCAATGAGTATCCTTTCCGCTTTCCGTTTCTGTGCACTGCGGAGGCTTCTCTGACTGGAGCGCCAAATGCCCCAATAACTTCAACCTAAAGCTCAAGCGCGACGGCAGATGGATCACCTTCGATATCGGGCGGCAAAGGTGCCAGGTCAGTCTTATGGGCCAGAAAATCACGCTCTTCGACATCAACTTGGGCAAAAAAAGCGTGTCCTTTGACATCATCAAGATGATCCCGGAGCCGACCCGCAGTTACCTCAATGTGGTGATAAACCTCGGACAGGGCTTAAGAAACTGCGTCAACTCGGACTCCTCGCAGGGTCTCATCATGTGCATCGGCAGCAAGATAATCGAGACGGTGCCCCCTTTCAACTACCTGACTAAGATGGGGGATATCCTCACCGAGGTCATCGAGGTTTTTGCCAAGGTGGCTTCGACGGTTGTGCAGAAGGCTATGGAGCAGGGACCCTCTTTGGTACAGACGGCCGCCACGACGAAGTTCCCTGCTGCTGGCGAGCCCCCTTTGCTGCACCACAAGAGCACAAACCTGATGATCGAGTCGCACACGGGGCACGTGCCGCCTGGCAGCTACCTTCATCGGGAGTTGGCTGCTGTGCAGACCAACGCGACCCAGGAAGCCGACCCGGATGGTGCCATCACCTATGCTATGGGTGGCGGCGACGTGCACGCCACCAAGCTCTTTACCCAGTTCTCCGGCAGAGAGACAGACACCAGCTCGTGCCTCGCCTTTGCTCCCAAGACCCGGAACGGCAACGGAGTGAGCAAATCCGATTGGCAGGTCGACAAAAAGGACGACTTCCTGAAGCTGGAACCCTGGGCAGTGCCCTGCGACAATGCGTGGATGAAGGACAACGTGAACAAGTGGCAGGGTTACTCCTTCTACTTCGGGCAGAAGGCCATCGAGAAGTGTGTCAAGGTGACCTTCGCCATGGGAATGCAGCCGGTCGTTGCCTTCGTGGGCGGCTTGCAGTTCGAGGTCCTGCCTAAGCCCCTCTTCGAGTTGGCCACGACCGTGTGCTGGCCGAACAAGCAGCCAGGGGGTGTGGATCTGAGCGTACTCCGCTCCGAGATCAAGTCTGCAGGCATCCTGCTCTTCAGCCGCACCTTGCGTCTGACCAAGCGCTTCGGCAGCAGCACCGACTTCTCCACCGGGAACATCAAGGGCTCCTACGAGACTTGGCGGAACGCGGCAGGCCTGGCCAAGGGCGAAGGGCGCATCCCGATGGACTCGCTGAAACGCTCCTTCCTCCAGAGCAAGAGCCACCTACGCCAGGAGGGAGTTTCCGAAAATTAGGATGCGTTATTATTGGATCCTGAATCCTACTATTTAGGGTCCCATATTAGGGTCCCCTATGTCCGGAAACCCCCAGGAGGGCCAAGCAGGCGAAGCAGCAGAGCTGGCAGATGCCCGTGATAAGATGGAGCAGGAGGGCTTGCAGTGGAAGGCGGAGACTGAAGACCTCTACCTGGCGTCTGTTGACTACGGCGCAGAGCTGAACACCTCCGTGGACAAGACCTTCGAGGCTTAACCCAAACCGCCTAACCCCATAACCCCTAAACCCCATAACCTTAAACCCGAACCCCTAACCCCTAAACCCTGCGCAAACCCTAAAGCCTTTGAGGCCCATGGCGAGGAGGCGGCTCGTCACATGGCGAGCTCTCGCTCTGGCTCTGGGTTGGAGGACTTCAAGCCCTAAACCCTTAGCCTTAAACCTTACATCCCAAACCCTTAAACCCTAAAGCTTGAACCCCTGAACACTAGACCTTGGAGGAGTTCAAGCTCTTTGTCTTCAAGAGCCCGGGGCTGGTGAACTTCGGGATCGAAGGTCTCATGTCAGGCAACGCACTGGAGCTGGGAGTGGAGATGGCCTTTGGCCCCTACAAAAGTCCCCCAAAGCGAATCCCTTTGGTCGACATCGGCAAGCAGCTGGGCTCTTGTTAAGGAATTTTATGTGAAGTTTCCATAATATAGGATTCTACAGCAAATAACAGGGTTTCCTTATTCCGGTCGCTGACATACCCTATATAAACCCAGGCAGTTCGCCCTGATCTTGGCCGGCTTGCCCTTCATCTCAACGAGGAGCAAGCTGACGGCATTGGAGGCTTTGAAGGACTTTGCTTTGAAGGACGCCGGGTCTTAGGGTTCGGGGATTAGGGTTTAGGGATTCGGCTTTCGCGATTTGGGTTTAGGGTTTAGGACTTCGCTTTGAAGGACGTAGGAAAGTCACGCGGCCTCTCAGTGCCGCCGGGCTCCATCGTTTCGCTCTACCAACCCGCAACCGGCCGCTACCTGAAGATGGCTCCAAAGAAGATGGAGCCCAGTGGAAAGTTACCTGTCTGGTTCTTAGTAGGGTTTAGATAGGGTTTAGGGGTTTCCTAGTAGGGTATGGGGGAATGGGTTACCGGGACTAATTACTAGCCTAAGGAACTATCATCGGGATCCATTCCCCCATTCCCTACTGAGAACCAGACAGGTTAAAGCAGTGGGGCATACCGGACCACTGGAACTGGGAGCGCTTCACCGTGGTGGACGCCGGGAAAGGGGAGATTGCACTGCACAACGCTGCCTTCAATCGCTTCGTGGGGCCCGGAAGCCGGAGCCCTCAGAAAGATGTCGACAAGCTTCCCAAAGGCTGGGGTTCCGAGCGATGGACCATCAGGGAAGAAGGCAACGGGGAGGTCAGCCTGTACAACAAGAAGCATAAGAAATGCTTGAAGATGTGGTCCAAAGGTGTGGGATCGGAGAAAGCTTGTGGGAAATGGACCCGCTTCATCATCAAGCCGGCAGAGAAGATTCTTGTACCGGGGACCATGATCGCTCTCCACAACAGGCGGCACAATCGCTTCGTGAAGATGCAGGGCAGTAAGCTGACGCGAAGCTCCACGAAGGAGGTCACCGACCTGCCCGAGCATTGGACATCGGAGCGTTTCACTGTGGTGGATGCCGGAAGCAACCGGATCGCGCTGCACAATGCGGTGCACAATCGCTTTGTGGCGAAGGGCGCCTCCAGCGCACACCGAAATGCCGACAAGCTTCCCAAGGATTGGGGCTCCTTAAAGTTTGAGGTCTACCCTGCGGGCAACGGGGAGATCGTTCTTTACAACAGAGGGAGCAACAAGATGCTTCGGATGTCAGGCAGCAAGGTTGACATGTCCAAGAGCAAGAAGCCCGAAGATTTGCCAGACACATGGAGCTGGGAACGCTTTCGGGTGGTGCGTGTGAGGCCCTACCTGCAGCCCGGTAGCACCGTGGCCCTCTGGTGCAAACATCACAGCCGCTACGTGAAGATGAACCCGGGCAGCAACCCAGGATCATTCCTCTTGGCCAGAGCAAGCCACGCGAACCACACTCAGAATGACACCCTCCTCCAGTTTCCTGCCTTCAGCATACCAAAGTTCACGTTTCCGAAGATCACGGATATCGTCAAGAAGGCGGCGGAAGAAGCCAAGAAGACAGCCACAAAGGTGACCACGACCACGAAGACGCAGCCCAAAGTGACCAAAGAAGTGGTACCAAAGGATGGGCGCATCGTCCGCAGCTCAAAGCGGAGCGCCGACGGCATCCCCGACTCCTGGAAGTGGGAGCGCTTCACCGTCGTGGACGCCGGCAACGGCCAGGTGGCCTTCCACAACAGCATGCACAATAGGTGGGAAGAATCAAAACCCCAAAATGGAACCCAAGAGTGGGAGGATACTCATGTTCAAAACCCCGAATAAGGAACCCTAAAGCCGCCCGGCCAGTGTTTCTGAAATTCCGAGGTTCATGAAGATGACTTGGGACAAGAAGATGGTTGTCAGCAAACCGAAAACGGTCGATGCCCTGCCGAGCACCTGGACGGCTGAGCGCTTCACCGTGGTGCCTGCCGGGGATGGACAGTTCGTGTTCCACAACTCACTCCGCAACCGCATGATTCGCATGACGAAATCTGAGGTGGATGCGAGCGGCAAGAAAAGCCCACAAGACTTGCCGAAAAGTTGGAAGTCGGAGCGGTTTCAGATTGTGCCGGCCAAGCCTTACTTGCAGCCCGGGACCATCGTCGCCCTGCACTGCGGAAAACACAATCGCTTCGTCCAGATGACATCAAGGTCTGCCTTATCTCCCACCCAGAAAAGGGGTCGTAATGACTTGCCACCGAGCTGGACAGACACTCTCTTCACCGTGGTGGACGCCGGGAACGCGCAGGTAGCGTTCTACAGCAACAAGCACCACCGATTCCTCAAAATGAACGGCGCCAAAATGGAGACTGGAACCAGATTAGGGTCATGGGAGCGCTTCACCGTGGTGCCTGCCGAAGACGGACAGTTTGTGTTCCACAACTCAGTTTTCAACCGCATGATTCGCATGCATTCCAAGATAGCAGTGGCAAGAAATCGCCGCAGGATCTCCCAACCGGTTGGACCTTTGAGCGCTTTCGCATCGTGGTGGTCTCTGATGCCAACACGAACACCGTACGTGCCACGTTCGACTGAGGATCAGATGGAGGGCCTCTCCCTGGTTTGAAGCTCCCTGGTTTTAAGCTGGCGGGGTTGCAAAAGCAACCACGTCCATTAAGCCGAACTATCCATGCAATTACGACTACCAGTGTTGCCATTGTTACTATTAGTCGTCCTGATATGGTTAGGAATTAGGACTACTATACTGCGTTAAGTTGTTGGTTACACTGCCAACTTGGCATCAAAGCCCTGATTGCTCGTGATCAGCAGAAGCACCTGGAGGGGCCGAGATCGTGCGCGAGACGTAAAACTTCGATTCTTCACGCGGAGTAGAGTAGAACAGGGTTCAGGCCTTAGGGTTTAGGCTTCAGGAATAGAAAATAAAATATTTTGGCGTGCATGGTGCGCTTGAGTCGCTTGATGTTGACATGACTAAGGAAGAATCAAGATGAATCAAGGTTTGAGCCAAGCTACCACATCAAGGAAAGCAGCACCCTAAACCCGAGACCCTAAACCTTAAACGTAGGCTGCGAGCTGGAAAAAGGGATTACAAGTAGGACGGTAGGTGTCAGGAGGTGATGTAGGACGGTAGTCGGGTTTAGGGTCAGGAGTGCACTGTGCTGCCCCTCCCCGCCGTACCTTAGAGTGCCTGGTGCCCCCTCTCGCCCTGCAGCCAGGCTTCTTCGCCTGCTGCCTCGTCAACGTCGGTGGCAGCCTCTATATTTGCACGGCCAAGACCCCGCAGGCGGTGAACTTGTGAAAGGCTAGGGTTTCGGATTTAGGGGAATTGGGGGACCCATGAGGCGGTGAGTGGGGGCATGCACCGATTTATTGATTTCGATTCACCGCGGGGATCTTCTGCCCTTGGGGATAGTGCGTGAAGTACTGATCATGATGACTATGACTATGACCATCAGCACTCTCTCGCCATATCATTATCGTCATCGTCGGCTTGAATCTGGAACATAAAGTAAGCATGAAACCTACGGCTGTTTGCAGCTTTCTGAAATGCTGAGCAACGACAACGATGAGTGGGGCGGCCTGAGCACGGCCAGAATGAGTCGGGTCCTATGAAGCATGATTGCTCGTCTTGGTTCAGTTGTTATGCTAATGAATCTTCAGGTGAGAGGCGCGACTATGTCAGAAGGTTATCATTATACGATGTCGAACCTGTGACCTGAGTTCCTTGCGTGCAGGAGCAGGACAAACATCAGGTGGGACATCTAGGGCTAGGAGAGTTTGCGCATGGCATTGGACCACGTGGCGCGGAAGGCCTTCAAGTAAGCGCAGGTGTAAAAGACCCCATGAGAGATCCAGTGTTTCCTGCTCACTCACTCACAACCCCTTGCACATAAGTCTCATGTTTGGGGAGCAAGAGCCTGCTTCCAGCAGTCTCCCTTTCCGAGCTGTGTCACGCTTTTGGTGGCACACCCTAGCTGTTGCTGCCGGGCACTGTCCTTGCACCAGGAGGTGCGGCCTCCGAAGCTGCAGAGCCTATGCGTCAAACCAAAACGTAGCTCCCACAAATAGCACATCTCCCTGCTAGGAGCCTGCACGTATCTAGCTTACGATGGCAGCTGCTCGACGAGTTCCTGTAGCTCTCGTGCCATGCCAGCTTGTGGCGCCTGCCCTCGTCTCTCCTTGGCCCCTGCATGTACCATGATCCCCACAACGGCTTAGATGATCTTGCCGACATCTGGATGTCCAGCGATGTGAAGCTTGACAGTTCCACGGTCATAGGCTTTCTTGACCTTGCACACATAGCTCATCGATCCCAGTATCTCTGGGTCAGCTGACTCTGAGCGGTGTTGGCGTGTCATCTCTCCTCATATCCGTCGGCGCGCCAGCAGTTTCCATGGCGACTCTAGTGATGGCTTCCCATGCATACACATGCAGCTCACCTTTGGGTAGAGCGGTCCCGTTGTCCCTTGCATGTTTGGCCTCTTCCGTGTAGGCTTTGGTAGCTGCACGTGCCTGAACGATGAAGTCAAGGGAGTCCGCAAGCGTGAGAGTGCGAAAGACTGCACTTTGCAACTTACGGATTTCGAGTTCATTCTTCAGGGTGAGCTTGGAGACCAGGAGGGTGGCTTCGGCAAGCAATGCCTCACTGAGGACTGCTTGTCTTTTGACAGGAGCCTGTGTGGCACCATCGCCGCGCTTGCCCCGCGCCCATCCATCCATGATGCAAGAGGCTACCTCACTCAAGCAAGGCTTGAGCCACAAAACTGAGCTACTCCACATGCGACTATGGCCCGGCAAAATGTTCCGTGATGTGAGCTCGAAGAGCATCAAGAGTCTCAACTTCGTGCTCACCAGCTGGGCATTGCAAGGTTTCAGGCATGCGAGGTATAAACTTGTAGACACTGCCTCGGCCCGAGCATACTTTGTTCCGCAAGGCCGATTTGACCTGATTCCTGGTCGTACGTATGTTGCAATGCACAATGCGACACCAGGGGCATTGATTGGTAACAACTGCTCTGAAATGGTCAGGCACAACTCCATGTTCTCCCCCTTTAGTCGTCGCATGTGCTTCGCCAGCTGTTGGAGGGATGCGAAACGGGCCCCACAAATGGACCCATCATTTGCCAAGCACTCGCACTCATATGGTAAATCCGGCAAGCTTGCCTCATCTTTTGCCGGCACAGGATCTGTGTCAGATATCCATCCCGGAGGTGGGATTTCACATGCAAAAACTTGGCGCGGAGCTCTGTGACATCAATTCGCAGGAAATCTTCTTGCAAATCAACGAAGATCCGTGACAAATCACCTGCCATGTTTTGAACCATCGAGGCACCGGAGTCCAACTTGTCCAAGCACATCCGCCAGCAACTGTTGGGCCCAGGGGTTAGTTTGAGTTGAGAACGATGGCAGTTCGTCAGGGTCTTGTGGAAACATGCCGAAGAGAGCCGCGAGCAAGTTGGCATGCAATTCCGGCTGTCGCACCAAGGACTGAAGCCATAGTAGACGTCGCACTCGTAGTTCAATTTCGCATGGTACCAGCCGCAAATACTTCCAGACTTGCGTAGAAGTGCATGCGACATATTTGATGCTGCCATCCATCTGCACCTCTTTTCGGCAGGCTCTGCCGCGCATGAGTTTGCGGCCGTATGTGAGAATGATGCTGTCGAGACGGCGAATCTGTGCTGCAGAGAGCGTGAGCGCCTCAATTCCGGACACTAATGCCGCAACCACCATGCCAGAGAATATGAGACAAATTGCCTGCTTTGGAAGACTGCTTCGAGACCACGATCGCCCAAATGTTGCCCAGCCAGCGCGGGCTGCCCTTTCTCGCTGCTTTATCTCATCTTCACAGGTGTCCAGATGATGTTGCTGCCCACCCAGGTATTTAGCGCTACGCTTGCAACTGCCAGGCAATGTCTGATCACCCGGACCACAGAAACAAGGGGCGTGTTCTTGCTTTTCTTTGTTCTGAGCCATACCAGCTCGCTCCAGACTTGCGTCAAAATTGAAGTTGAGTACGTCCACTTGAGTTTCCAAGTCCGCGGCATCCTTGCACATAATCGTTTTCGACACATCATCTTCATATGTGGATAGCGACACATCCACAACATGACGAGTGATGGGGTCCTTGACAGGGATTTGCGGAGACCTGTCATTCCACCAGTCAAATGTCTGAAGCACATGTGAATCCAATGTCCTCATCATGCACAATGTAGACATTGCTACATCGATGCAATCGTGGTAAGGGCTGTACAAAGCATTGGCCACATCAAAGAAGCATTTGTTGGACGAGCACTTATGTTGTCGAAGGCGATATCCCACCACATGTTGCTGAACAATTGCTTCAATGCGCGATTTTCCTCTTCTGTATCCCACAGCGTAATGCCGAGCAGATTGCGGCTGGCCATTTTGCCACACCTGAGCGAAAAAAGCTTTGCCAAGCGGATCCAATGAATTAACCACTCGCAAAACAGCGCATCCCGTTTTCCGGTTGCCTTAATCGATTTTCAATCCCATGCTGGTCCGCCAGAGTGTCGGAGCACTGTCAGACATGCGTATTTGCATGACTACCTCCTCTTGCCTTCTGTAGAAATTGCGACTGGGAGCTCTGTCTTGTTTGAACCCCACACCGTAACGTGGAGGACGTAGGTGCCAGCGTGGAAACAAAAGGACTCGCCACACTTCTGTTGGGACACTCCAAGGTGGAACTGCTTTGCGAAGCTGTTGTCTCCATATGTGTTTACGAATGCATTGCAAATCTCGCTGAGACATCTTCGTAGCTTCAGCGACGGAACGTGGAGCGCAGGGCAGTACTGGGTTATCAGCATGTTATCTCTTCTCAAAGTCGACCGCCACGGCGCGGCAACCACCATCTGCTCCATCCAATGCGAAAAATGCCTCCCATGTTTTTTGCTCGGCTGTTCTCGTAAAGGTACATCGTATCGCCGTCGTTTGGGTCCCAGTGCTTTGCCGGAGAGGCGCCGAGCGGTGCGCCACACATTACCCATTTGTCCAGTGTGCTTTAACTCGCCGATAAGCGACATCTCTGCAACTTGGCGGTCACGCTTGCAGAGTTCGTCATGCTCCCTCCTTGTCCGTCTGAATGTAGCAACAAGCTTCCACCGATGAAGGAGTAGCTGCAAGTCTTGATGCATCGGGTCATGTGTGCATATCCTGCGGGCAGGCTGCGAAACCAGTTAATGTCTAGCCGCCAGCATGTTCGAAAATGCTGCTTCGGTGTCTTAAGGTTTCCTGCAGTGATCTGTTTTTCCTGTCGGTAATACTGTACACTGCACCTCCTGTACAACAGACCCGAACCCTCGAACCGGAAAGCAGAGGATGAGCCCAGGTCCAGGTCCATCTTCTCGTCGACGTCCTCCACCTTGCCTTTGAAGCCGGATGCGAGACCTTTGAAACATCCAGGCCGAGGTCGAAAAGCTGAAATCCTTCGCAGCAAACGGGTGCCCAGGTTGGGGGTTTCTCTTACTAGCAGGCAGTTGGTAAGCGCCACGAAAACACCACCCAAGTTTGTTCAGCCCTTTGACCTGTAAAGCTTGAGCTCTGTGCTGCAACCCCAAAACCCGAAACCGCTGACTTGGGGATAAAACTTTAGCCTTCTTCCTCCAGCCCTACACCCTAAACCTCCGACCTTGGTGGGTGTTTTGGGGAGCTCGACGTTATGCCCTGAACTCTGAACTGCACACTTTAGGCGTGATGACGGAAGGAGATCCTCAATAATATAGTTTGACATACTCCCAAGCCATCTTGTCGTTGTCTAGAATCTAGGGCCCGAAAAGTAGCCTGGAAACTTCAACAGGGAAGAGCTTAGAAGCGCATTAAACAGCATTAACATTATTCAGGCCCTGCAGTGCTTTTTCTGGAGCTTATGCCCCAGAGATGTCGGAAGTGGGAGGTGGTCAGGCAAGGCCTGGAAGCTGCCAGAGCTGGATTGTAGGGCTTAGGCTCTTTAGGCTTCGGCTTCGGGGGTTCAAGAGTTTGTAGTAGAAGATCTTGTCAACTGCGGGGTTGTTTGAACTGCACGTGGGTTTGTCTCGGTAGGAATATGCCTTTCCCTCATCCTGCTGACAGCAACTCCTGCTCACACGACTTCATCTGAGAACCGTATACAGCCCCACGATCGCATTCCTGACTTTCGTACCAACTCCTCTGGTCCTGCAAAAAGCAGGTGATAAGGAAGCAAAAGAGGCTGACGCATGGCCTCGACTCTCCAATTACAGCCCTGAAGCAGCCCTACTTTTGTGAGCGCAGGTAAGAATGAAGCCGCGCAAGATGCATTCGCAATCCGATAAAGGGTAGATCAAGCTTTTTCATAAGGCCAAGGACATTGGGGTGTTCTCCTACACACAAAGAAAACCTGCACTAGAACAGCACCCCCATGAGGCTCCTGATCCACACGGTGCTGACGCCCTATGGCCCCAATGTTTGCTCACGCTTAGGGTTGCGCATACTCTCAGGCTCAAGCAGATTTCTTAGTGGCATGATGTGGTCGGTTTCATCCGGTAAAAGCCAACGAGACGGAGGGAGTTTCGGTGCAATCTGCTTCTATGATAATTAGACCTGGCGTGGCGAAGTCTTATATGTGCGATAGTTTGCCACGCCTGTCGCAAGAAAGACTTTCGACTTCACTATCAGTAGTGTTGTGACTTCGCTTGTTTTGCAGAAACAAATGCATCATGATTATGAAGGCTGGTGCTTTGTTATCTTGCTCTGACAATTGTCAGCATAAGTACGTTTTCGTCTGTCTAAAGGTAAACTCATGTGCGTCATTGTCATATTCATTCTTGCAGGCCAAGTTATCTAGGAGACCTTGCAACGCGAAGTGGCGGCTTCTGTACTTCCCACGCCATGGACTTCAAGGACGCACAGGAGCTGCTGAATTTGGGATCTGTTTTTCACTGTCAGTGTGCCGGAGATCAGACTGTGTCCATAGGAATCTGCATACGAAGAGGGCGTTGTATGTTTGGAACAAGGCCCGTGCACAGCCGAAGGTGGGCTGTACCTGTAACCCTATAAGAGCTCTGCAACCGCAAGCCTCCCAAGTGCTGGAGGTCGGAAGCGTTCAAATCTTTTGAACCTCTGAAGACTCTGAAGGAACAAGATGAGGAAAGGCTCGTGCCTCAGATCCTGCAAGAGGTTTGTGGTGTCCGGAAAGAAGATATAAGGGTTTACAGTTTAGGATTTAGGGTTCCTACACGGTCACCAGGAAAAGGATACAAAACCTTGAATTTGAAATGCGCTGCTTGCTTACATGACCCAGTGGCCATGTCGCGAAGAAGTCGTCCCTTGCCACGTCGGGCCCATCAAGGAGGATAGTGTCGGATAGTGGAAGTTCAGAGAGATGGAGTTTAGGCTTAGGATCATTATTGTGATTGGTGTACCGCGAAGCTGCTGCCTCTCGAGCGCTTCGGTCCCATTAACATATCGGGTGGCCTGTCACCAACGTCGCAAATTTGTCAGGAATGCTGATGGACCGAAATCCAGATAAGTCCAAAGTCTTTCAAGTGTCAGCTAGAAAGGCTTCAAGAAGCACCCCTACTGCTTGTATAGATCCTCAAGAGAATTAGGATTAGCAAAGCCACGACTATCACACCCTGAACCCATGAACTTCTTTAACACGCCCCTATGTCCCCGAGCCAAGGATCTGCCGGATCTGCCTTGAGGGTGAGTTGGAGGAGGGGCTGTGGATTTAGGGCCTCAGGCTTGAACCTTGACCTTGGAAGCCTTGAAATCTGGAGTGCTGGTGGACGAACTCCTTGCATGAGTTTTCTTGCGCGAGCCATCCGTTCCAAACAAGGAATGTTAACCTTGACAATCCACGACCCATGTGTTTCGACAACCTTGAGATTGGAGTCAGGACTAGCAGTAGCGGGAGCAGCAATAGTCGTCGTCGTATTCGTCGTCGTCGTAGTGGTAGTAGTAGTAGTAGGAGTAGGAGTAGGAGTAGCAGTAGCAGTAGCAGTAGCAGAAGTAGAAGTAGAAGTAGAAGTAGTAGCCGCAGTAGAAGTACGAGGAGTGGGAGTAGGAGTGGTCGTGGTCGGTCTAGTAGTAGCAAGACAAATACTTATTACTACTACTACTACTACTACTACTACTGCTACTACTACTACTACTACTACTACTAGGACACACACCCGTAGGAGGACTGGTGTTTTCATGCGTTTCGGACTGAACGCAATCTTCAGATTTGAGCACCCTTACGGCGTCTGCGGCTGCCACGAAAAGTGGAATGGGCACAAAAAGGTGCGTTAAGCCTCATGAAGTGCCGAAAGTAGTGGCAGGGCCGACAACAACGTGCATTAGGCAGCTGCGGGTGTCAAAATTCACAGAGTAGTTTTTGAAGGTTTGGGATGTTTCTTTTGCTGCGCACGTCTTACGCAATTTTTCACAAAGGAAAGCACTTCTGGCACAGCAAGTTGTACAAAGAGGCAATAAAACGCTGTAAATGCCAGTGTTTTGGGCATGGTCGCCAACGGCATGGATGCTTGTGACAACGTGTCTTGCTCCACACCCTTGCGCAGTATGTTGTACAAAGAAGCAAAAATGCTGTAAATACCAGTGTTTTGGGCATGGTCGTCGAAGGCATGGACACTTGTGACAACGCTTCTTGCCCCACATCCTTGCGCAGTATGTTGTACAAAGAAGCAAGCATGCTGTAAACATCATCCCCCCCTCCCCACGCCCCCCCTCCAATCGTGCAAACGGGCTCCGAATCGCATGAAAACACCAGTCCTCCAACGAGCGTGTGTGGTACTACTACTACTACCACCACTACCACTACCACTACGACGACGACGACTACTACTACTACTGGATGCGACGGCACAGAGAGAGAGAGAGGAGAGAGAGAGAGAGAGAGCGAGAGAGAGAGAGAGAGAGAGGGAGGGGAGCTGACGCCGGGGCAAGGGGTCTGCCCTTGCTTCAACCCTTCCGAAAGAAAGGGAGGGGGAGAGACTGCTACCACCACCACTACCACCACTACGATTACAACGACGACCGTTACCAGTACCCACCGACTCTAGCCACCACGCGGCCGTCCGACCGACCGATACCTACCTTATCCCCAGGAAGGTGAGACGTGGGAAGGGGTGGAGGTTTTTTCCGATGAGTCGTACGCCTTTGCAATTTGCCGGTCCCGGAAAGGACGATGAACTCCTTGCACCCTGCCTTTGCCGTGGCAGCTCCAAGATACTCGGCTTGTACGATTCGGTTGTGTGTCAGTGCATTTCTTGCCCAGCGTCGGGCTTTGTTTGGGTAAGTGTCGTGTTGTTTGTTTCGGTACGATTGGTCTTCGGTAGGTTGGGTGCGGGAGGAGTTTAGGACTCATAGGAGATCCCTGGAGACTAGATGCATTCTTTGCTCTCGTCCGTCCTTGTTTTCGGAAGTTCCGAGTCTGTTGCATGTTGTTGCGATTAGGAGTGGACCTAGTGCTGGATTCAAGCCGGTGTCGGGCAGGTAAATCTGGACTTTGGGCTCGGCTTCGCCAGATGGTTGCAAGGTCACACAAGGCTTTCAGCAACTGGCATCCTGAGGGCAGAGGCTCGCAAAATAGAATCAATCCAGTGTCTCCCGGTTCGCTGACGATGGCTGCAAGGCTAGTAGCTAGCGTCAGACCACCACGAGCCTTGAACCATCCGCAGGTTTCCCCTTAACTTGCAATGAATCGACATCTCAGTCGGTCTTTCGAAGGTACGTGCATCGCGGCTGTCGTTGCCTCAGGAGTTCCGGCTGCCAGTGAGACGGTGGCTTATGCCCGCAGAAGCTTACAACCTGATCCCTAAACTTGCGTGAGAGCTCCGCGTCTCTCCGAGGAGGCCCTGGGGAGGCCCTTAGGTCGAACTCGTGAGTCAGGACACATCACAGCTTATGAGTCTAATACCTGTTCCAATGAAAATATTTCCTAGAGTTGGTTGGTATGAGAAGTACAGTAACACATACCAAGGCACTATTCTCATTATTATGGCCCCTATATTACACCATCATCGTAAGGAAGGTCTTTGACTCCCTACTAGACTTACTACACTATTCTTGGGTCATGTCACAACGTGCTGTGGCTGCATGAGAAATGCCGAAGCATCTGTTGGGATCTTGGCTTTACCTATCCACCGCGAGAACACTTGGTGATTCCACAGTCGCCGGACCCTGGCTTCTCATGTGAGAACAAGGAATTCAAGCAGTGTGTATGCTCGTAGCGATGTTCATCATCATCTCATCATCACCATCTCCCTCTTACTAATGAGGATAACAAGATGATTGTGACCACATAGCAACAAGCACCCAATGATCAGCTCAGCCCGTGTATGTGCGACGATGTTAGCTGAATGGAACTGCTTTGAAAGGTTGAAGGTTTTGGGAATTCAAGTTTTTGTGGAGGTGTCGGAGTATCAAAGCGGCCCAGCCAAGCAGCTGATGGAACCCTTAGAACGCCCACCCAAGTGCTCTGCCGAAGAGGTCTGGACAGCTGGCGGATCTCGGGCTTCGATCCCAAAACGGTGACTTGAGAAAAAAAATCCAAAGTTTCTGACCGATTAATTGGATCTAATCTTTCATCCATGTCACAGTGTGTGTCTGCTTGTTGAGTCGATGCCTTCAAGTTTTGTTGGGGTGGCTGGTAACGGCTTCGAACCTGTACAAACCGGTTTGGGTTGCGTTCTGGAGTTCAGCTGCTACAAGTGCTTTATATCACTGAGACGAAGCATTCTGTTTGGGTCGACGGCACACGCCTTACATTCTCGAGGTGCACAGTCGGAGTCCTGCTGTCAGGTGTCTACAGCTTTGGACGATTTTGACATAAACGGGGTCGCGATGCCAGAAAGGCTCAGAATTGTCTCGTTTTTGTCGCCACGTAGTGCCGTTCAGTCCAGAACATACGTACAAGATGGAAGAGGTCAGACCTTCGGGAAACGGGCCACTCTCACCAAGCTGCTAGAGGCCCCGATTGGACCCCAGCTTTTCCAAGGAATTCTGTATCTAAATATTCCAGAAGCCGCTGACTTCCTCCATAAATTCACCGAAAATCGCACTGAGAGAGTCAGGAATCTGAGCTTGCCCTTCAAACTCGATCTAACCGAATCTAACCCATCAACTGAGTGTCACGACCGGTGTCGGCACGTGCAGTAATTCGAGCAATGGGCATCGCAATCCTTAGTTGCAACACTTCTTCCGGTCTCATACTAAAAGACATACTTTTGATGTGCAGGAACTAGCCTGAGTTTAAGGTATACGCAACAAGACGGGAGACACGTCAGATTATGACCGGCGTGGATGCTGCTGCTGCTGCTGTTGTGAAATGAACGTTCGTGCCAAAAGCCCGAAGAGCCCAAGTCGTATCAATGTGTCATGTTTGTTGGGGTGATGATGCTGCGCTTGCCATTCCCGTTGCTACCAGCTCAGTGGTTGTTGTTATACTTGTGTTGCCGGTTGCCGTGGCCCTTAATTGTGAAGGCTCCCAAACCCTCCAGGTCTCAAAACTCCAAAGTAGCTGGGCTGGGAGCCGCCTCAGGTAACCCATTGTGGAACCTGCAAGGCGGACGAGGGCGACTGTTGCAGTGTAGCGGTGTAGCATAGGCATAGAGACCTAAACGCTTTGGCTTGCTTCTAGTTGAAGGGCGTAGTGGAGTATAAGTATAGACATGTAGCTATTCAGACCTCTGGCCTTGGGCTTTGGGCTGGCAAGTCCGGAAGGCGCAGCAGGACTGGCACAGGGCGTGACTTTTTGTACAAGAGAATTCAGTTTCGAACAAGGTTCTTCAGATGCTGAACCTTCGATCACTTCTCTCACAAAAATGGTCTGTCCGCGGCATGCAGACGCGCTAACATTGTATGCCAGGTGCCTTCTCGGCAAACTGTGAGTGAATCAAGACCAAACTTGCAAACTTCTGAAGTTACCCAGCGCACAGCGGTGTCGAACTAGCCCACTTCGTTGTACTTTGGCTGGAGACGCTTTGCAGCCACCATATTCCGAGCCTGTGCCCCAAATTTAGGCAAAAACTCCTCCTGTCAATTCTTTTTCTCGATGGATCGATGAATCTGTGAACTATTCACGAAGAGCCAAGTCCTACTGACCTGCTACCGTACGGCCACCGGGAAGAGACCGGAGAGCCGCCTTGGGATGCTGACATGTTCCCTAAACCCTAAACCCCAGCTTGGAGACTAAAACCTCCCGAAAGGAATCCAACTTGCCAAGTCGGAGGCAAAAAGCCCGAGGCTGGGGTCCCAAGCCCTAAAACCCCAAAGCACCCTAAGGCCCTAAACCCCACAACCCCAAGCCCTGAAGCCCTAAACCCTAAAATCCTCAACCCCGAACCCCAGGTCCAAAACCCTAGCAGGCCCTAGTCCAAAACCCCAAAACACTCAAAACCGGCCCTAAACCCTAAACCCTCAAATCCGAAACCCCTAAGCCCCAAGCCCTAAAGCCCAAGCCGAAGGCCAAGTTCCGGCTCGAGGAGCCCTCCGATGCCAAAGGCGCCGAGCGCGAGGTCTGGCCGCTGAGCTGCAGATGTTAGCTTCCTTTAACGGGGGGTTCTTCAAGGGCTCCGGGTCCTTCGAGGGTTCCTTTCAAAAGCGGCTAGAAGGGCTCTTTAAAGGTTCCTTTAAGGGTGCATACTTGGAAGACGATCTTCCTTTTTTCGTTGATTCCTGTATCCGTTGCTCAGCATAGTGTTAATGTCATTGTCTTTGGGCTCACCAGCAGCTAAAACAAACAGTTTCGTTATAGACAAGTGTTAGTCTTGCTTTCGCTATTGGTGTGGTGATTGACGCTCCTGATGAGTATGTGTGAGGGTGTTTGGAGTTCGAGGGTTTATTCGGGCTTACCATGTGTGGCTTTTCAGGGTAAGGGCCAAGGCTTCAAGGGTTTTGTAGTTTTCTGGTAAGGTCGGCTCATGAGCTTCTAGGATGCTAGATTCGGGCGTCATGGCTTGGGAGGCTGACAACTACCGGCTCTCTGTCCAAAGAGCCCGAAACTAAAACACGTGCACGAGCCTGCAGAGCAGTCCTCAGTTCGTGTTTTCACCACCCCCGGTGTGGGGTTGTTAGGACTTAGACGCAGCTATTCTCCGGTCTACTCCTCGCCCAGTCTCCACCTGAGAGTGCCCAACCCCAGAGTATCCCTGCAACCCCAGTCACTGGAATGCCAGCCTTCTGCCAAAGAGGAGTGACTGAATTGACTGATGTTGGAGTATCCCTGCAGTGCCCCGACCCGAGTCCCTGGTCCACAAATTCCTAGGGTGGCCCAATACTGTACCTCCTACCGATCAAGCCTGTAGAAGTCTCTCTTGTTTTGCACCAGACCATCCCTTTGCGTCAACTCGCAAAGGCACGAGATGTCAGGTGTCGCCCTAGGCGATTTCGTGCCAGGCCATGAAACCTTTAATCCTAAACCTGAATCCAAAGCCACGGTGCAACTAATGAGATCTGACCGAGGACAGAAATCGCTCGATGCTCAGCAACTGTGGCTTGCAGTTTCACCAGAGTTTGTGATCATTCACAAAGATAGACGGAAGGCGTAAGGAGGCATAGCCGATATCGTATTCGTTTTTCAGTGTAATTGCCAGGTCGTTTAAAGAGCTGCTTATCAGCGTAAACATCTCTTCCAGCAACATATTTGCATACTTGGATCGATTAGGGTCTTTCCAGGAAGCTGTGAGAGTAGCTCACAACCTCAAGTCGGCTCGGAAGTATTCACCTGCGAACTCAGCTTGCCGATGCCGCTTTGGCTTTGAGACGCGGAAAGACATGAAAAAGCGAGAGCTGCGCTGCCCTACCGAGGTGGCGGCCCTGTGCTTGTTGCTCATTCTTCACCTAAATTCTCAGGGCTGGACAATTGATGCGATGGAAGTGCCGCATGTTTTTCCAGTTGGTGGGGTCCAAGGCATATGGCGGTTTTGCTTTGGAGGTTGAGAAGAGTCTCAAGTGAGGGCCTTTCATGGTCCCGAGCCAGATTCCCATGGGACCGGATCCTGGAGGCCAAAGCCTAGCGGCTCAATTCCGAGCCTGCCCAGCTGCAAGGAGCTTCGGGCTAGGAGTCAAGCGTAAGGTCTGCAATCCTGAAAACCTACATGGCAGGCCTCATGTTTCCGGACTTATCCCTGCCGTTCGTGGAGGCGCATCTTAGGAATTGGTCTTCTGTAGCCGAGGTCGGATCAGCATCAGGGCCGCTAGAGGAGTTCGCTGCTGAAACTTGTACCACATCTAAAAACGCTTCCAGCAGGGTTCTGCTAAGATGCACTTAGCATGCACGCCGGTGGGACGGGTTGGAGCTCTTCCGCACCCCAGGCCCGATTTCCAGTCTGGGCAAAGGTCAGGGTTCCCAACTCCTGAAGCCCTAAGCCTCTGACCACATAAGGCATAAGGTGCGATGTCAACACCCTCAGCGAACTCGAACAGCCTCGCCTGGATAGTCCGCTTCCAGAGAGTCCAAACATTTCTTGTGTTCTTGAGACTTGCGTGGCAGGCGCTTTGGAAGCCACAGTTGCTGCAACTTGGACCCAGAGCATGGCGCCAGGGCTTTGCAAGGGAGTTTGAGTATACGAGCAGGGCTTTGCGGGGCTTAGATTTGCTGGTTAGCATTTTTCGACTTTGGCATGCGGGCTTTGATTGCTTGGATGTGCACCATGTCGAGATGGGTTGAGGTTGGATTGGTGATGAACGTGCTTAGCGGTTTTCTCACTCAGGTGCCGTAAAGTTCCGTACATGTACTTCAGGGATAGTGGGCATGCAACCGAAGACGCTGAGTCTGGCAACCCTACTCTTGATGTCACATGCAGGATTGAGGAAGTCGGTTCGGCTTGATGTGCGTTGTGTGCAGACGGTGTGTGAAGTATGGAAGACAGCTTTCTTACGAGGGCCAAAGAAAGGCTGCTGATACTCCCCGCTGCGTGCTCTCTCTCTCTCCCTCTCTCTCTCGCGTGGCGCAAACGTCCGAAGGCCTCCTGCCGTGGCTATATAAAAAGGGGCATGTCTTCGACATGGCTATTCTGGACAGCTGAACCCAATAGCTGTTTCAGCCCAATCATTAGCTCAAAAACATGCAGTCGGGACATATCACATGTTTCTCGCCGGGGCCGATAGCCCCACTCAGCAGCGAGCATATGTGTGGACAGGCCCCAATTTACAACTTCTCCTCTGACAACTCCGATCCCATCACAGCTCAGTTCATGCATTCTGTTCAGTCATTGCCCTCCTATTTACATCCCCTCTCACTTGCTGTGAAAAGTGGCAGCCGTAATGCATCAAGAATTTCTGCATTCCATCACGCCGCGAATTGTGGCAGCTGCATTGCTCGATTCGCTTGGGCACAGTCTGTACTGTAGCATGCCCTCAGCCTTGCACCATATTGTAGAGGTTCAGCCTGAGTCCAAGTAAACGGTTCTTCTCTCGGATGTGGCTGAGGCAGACACTGCATGGGATTGTTTTTTCGCCTCGGTAGTCAGTCTTGGCGCTCGCACACGCAAACAAGTCCTACATGGTCTACCACTCCCAGTCGCCGACTTTGAACCCCATGGTGTGCATTTCCTGTCTGACCGCAGAATCCATGTTTGCAATCATGCCGACATGGTATGCGATCATCACCAGGCGCGTTCCACGCCACGGCAACGTGGCATGTGTATGCCGAGGCGAGAAGGAAGCCCCTCATGAGCTGATAAAATGTGTCCTGTGCTACCTCCCTGCTGCAGCTGATGTAGACCGTCTGCGTGCTTCACAAAAACCTCTCCGCCCTGAAACTCTGAGATGGGCAGCATGAGATTACGCGAGCGCACGTCATTGAATTTGTCTGTATGCGGGCTTGTACACACATTCCGAGACAGCGTCAATGATGTGAATTTCAGCTCTTTATCCCACGTGCTGACCACCCCAGCGAGTGCCCGAGTTGTCCACGGGTATTGTCTGAAGTGTATTGTGGTGCCGAGCATGGGTCCCCGAACATACGCACCTGTTGTGAACCGCTTTGGTGGAATTTCGGACTGATTGTCCCTTTGGGTCCAGCGCAGGCTGCGATCACATGGTAGCCGCTCAAGAAGCCTTGGAAGCTGCTTCAACGACGCCTGCCCATGGACAATCAAACCATACGCTAACGCTTCAGCTCGATCATTTGCTGGAACTGGGAGACCAGACAGCTGAACATCCCTGATGAGATAGATTTGCTGGCCAAAATGCTCAAGCTTTAACGCCTCCTCGTACGAGTTCAAGCGTCCTGCTCCAACCATGTATGTGTCGTATGTGTTGTGATGAATCATTGAACCTCCCACCGATGCTGTGATAATCCCGCTGCGTGCTGCATGAGTAGATATTGTTACAGGCACGGCAGGGTATGTACAGAGAAATTGAGCGAGAGAGAGAGAGAGAGAGCGAGAGAGAGAGAGAGAGTGGGTGAGTGAGTGAGTGAGAGTGGGTCTCTGTGTGTGTGTGTGTGTGTTTGTGTGGTGCCCCTATGCGCTGCGAAAGAAAGTGTGCATGTTTGTCTGTGTCTGTGTCTCTGTGTGTGTGTGTGTGTGTGTCAACCCTTGCGTGCGTGTCTGTGTGCCTGGGGGAGGGAGGATGTACAACGGTTATGATAATTTCAACATGTGGTTTCGGTCTAGAAACATGCAACCTGTGCAAGCCGCTCTTGCATCTGCGATGTTCTCGCGGATATAGAACTTTTACCCTCGCTGCTGCTACAGTTTTCGTTGCACACTGGTTGCCCAGCTGAGGTAGGCTTAAGCGTACTTCGAAGATGGTTGATTTTCTGAAGTTGGTTTCCTCAAGCCAGATTGGCAGCCAACCCCAGCAATACAATACAGCGGCGTATCATCAACATGGCGAGAAAGAAACTGCAATTGTTGTTATTGCTTTTCCTGTTGTTGTCCCACTGCAGCACCCCGACATAATAATCTAGAATCTTGTGTCCTTGTCCCTTGAACGGGCACCGTTCTGAAGGAATAGAAAAGAAAACGTTGAGAGCAGCCACCAACTGATCATCATTCTTCCGGTCTCAAGCAGCTCTAAAATCCTGAGGCCGTAACTCACCACAAGCCCGAGGCATCCTAAACCCGACAGCCCAGAGTCGGGAAGCCCGAGAACCGTAGACCCTTAAAATATCCGAGTGTGAGCGTTGAACGCAACTCCTGATCCCAATCCCCGAGGAAGGCGCCCACGGAGGCGGAGTTGGCGCAGGAAGCTTTGGGCGGCAGTTTGGGGTTACCAGAAGGTCTTCTGGGTTTGCGAGGAGGTTCAAATTCAAGGGGATGCTGAAATTAACAGTCGTTTCATCGGTTTCCTGACGAGGGACCAGTTTACAAGTGATTTCGTGCTAGGGCCTGCTAGGGCTGCAAAAGCGCGTTGGGCTCGGTCTGAGTACATGGCTTGAGGGCGGTGTGTTGTAGAGTATCAGGAACCCTAAACCCAACACCGTAGAATAAAGCTGGCATGCGAAGTTTGCGGGGGCGAAGCCTTGGCTTGCTGCGCTGAAGGCTCGTTCCCAGGGATGAAGCTGTTTTGCCTTTATGCTTTTGTTTGTTACATCTCATCTAGCTAGGACAGGGTTGCATTTTTCTTTGCCTGCGGCGTCCCTGTGTTCTACGTAATCGAAGCTGGATCGATTCCATAGATTCGTTGTAAGGCACGCGTACATGGAGAATCGGGAGACCTCGTGCGTAGGTTACAAGTCTTACTGTAAGTGGGCAGTAAGCCTTTACAGATGATGTAGTTACATGTTATGACAACTCGACTGAGTCCTGCGCCCATTTGCCTCCTGAGTTCCCGGATCCTCTGTGCAGGTGGACTGCGCAACAGCCAGGTGGAGTGACATAATCCTGGAACCCCAGTCCGTTGTGCTTGTAACCCATTTGGTTCCCTTGGCATCCTTGGCCTGCGAGCCCTTCACTGCCAGGAGGAGGCAAAATACGCTAGCCATCTGGAGGCCGTGCTGGTTTGATGGTTGCAAGGATCGTTCGGATGGTGACTCTACTGTTGTTTGGCGGCCGTCTCGACTGCTGCGTGGCTACTACTACGCGTTTTGTTCGACCCACCATGGCAGGCAGAATCGTGAGGGCACACCCTACATCATAATTATGGGGCGATGATAGCGTCCTTCCACAGATCCGAAGTCCCGGCTTCAGTCAGCTTGCCAGAGCGAATTCCATGAGCAGGTTTCAATTCCCAACAAGCATGTTAAACCTCAATTTGTATATGAGCGTGTACATTAATTTCGCTGGGTTTTCAGTCAACAAGACATACCCGAAGTGCTGCAAGTGCCCCAGGCCATCCGCAACACTACGCCGCCGGCACCCCCCATAGGCATGGAGAAGCAGCTCGGGTATCTTGGCCTGCGAGGGTCAAAAGTTACGTACGTCAGGAATGCGGCTGTCACAACTTTAATGAACTTTCTACCTCGGAGTTGATCCATGGTGTTTGCGAGGGTGCTTTCCTTGCAATACACCTCACGTAGTTCTGGCACACGCAGCAGGCTGCTTCACAAACAGGGTTGCTGCACTCGAGGCAGGAGTCCTGAATGATCGGCCGACGATCAGAAGCTCCATGCTTTTGCGTTGCCATATAAGTTAAAACTTGCTTGCATACTTGCCTTATTTGGTTCCGTATGGACCTGACTTACATAAAGTTCGGGTTGTTGTGGCGAGGCTTGGCCGAACCATGTTGCAAGGCCACTTTGTGTAGCGTCTATTTCACGCAACATCGAGCTCGGCAAGTGCTTGAACGTGATTATCCAGTGGTTAGCACGTTCTGTAGGCCGAGGAACTTGCAACGAGACAACGCCCACACTTAGAGATGGGAGCAAGAGTCGTCTGAGAGCACATGTACTTCCTCCACGAATCTTCATGAATGTGGACTCATGTTGCGAACCGTTTTATTCGCAAGTCGCCACATTGTCCTGACATTGCAAAGGCGTTTTTCTCGAGCTGGGCTTGCCTCTGGCGACCTTGATTTCATTTCTCTGCAACAGTCTCGCGCACTGCATTTCGTGCATGCGCGGTTTGAGCCCTATTGTGCTGCATTGCGGTTCACTGCATCTTTCACAGTTTTAATCGAAGCACCACGGAAAGGCCGAGCGATTTCAACCGGCAAGTCGAAGCTAGTGCGATGTGTAAACTGTAGGTTGGCCTTGCTACGACTCTCTCTTGCTGGTATCCGTTCACAGATGTCGCCGCTTCAGTTTTCGGGCTTGAAGGTTTTATGTTGTTTGGCAAGACCTACGTGACAATGACATAGTTCTCCACAGCACCTAGCGGTCCTAGTGATGTCCACGAGGCGTCGAACCTTGAAGGACACCTTTTGAGATAAGAAAGCTGTAAACAGGTCAGGTCGCACAACAGCCTGGTTGCTCAAGGGTGCGCGTGCCCCTCAACCTTGCACCATGAAGCCGTTCCGTCAACCGTAGCCAAGCCTTGCACAACTGTGGCCAGGGAAGACGACACGGAGGCAGCCACCTAATTACACAGGATCTACAGAAGGGATTCGCTTAAGAGGGGTAGCATGTTGAAGTGCGGAGGTAAATCGGTCTTCTCCTTCCTGGAGCTTGAAAGTTGAGCCTAAAGACAGCACTGCAAATTGCAGTATGCACCAAAAATACATCACAGCATGTGATACCATCGCTCCCTTTTCAGATCCTATGTGCCAGTTGGTCCGGTATGAACAGTCTGTGGGATTCTAACGCCTTGCGACATGGGACCTTGTCATGTGGACTTGTGGCTGTACATCCCTTCCGCTTAACTATTGCCCTGCAATGCGGTCTCGTCCTTGCTAGGTAGGAAGGAAAAAACTGGGGACTCCTCTGTGTGTCTATCATGGAGCTTGTTTGATTTCCCATGCCTGGAGATCGCCTTGAGACGCTCTCTGTCATCCAAAACGGACAATCCGATGCCCTTGTACATCCGATCCGCATCTCGACTTGCCAGGCCCATCAGCAGCCTATTGCATCGTAGGTCTGTTCGCTTTATCCGAAGAAGTTTTACAGATCAGCTGCAAAGATGTACATGTATACGTATATGCATATGTAATTATGCATACGCATACATGCATGCATGCATACATACATATATAGATACAGATGTGTGAAAATATGAAGGCTGCACCCGAGTGTATTGTCGAGGTTTTACCTAAACCCATGTCGTTGTTCACAAGTCTACATGCGGTTCCCAAGTTTTTCCATAGAGACTTCCACATTCCCCCATATGCCAAAAGTATTTGACTGCCGGGTATTTCGTGTGAGATCTTTCCGAACATAGCCTGTGGCTCTATGTTGCCATCCCCATCATATTACCAGCAAACAACCCGGTGCAGTACCGCTGCCTGTCAAATGTACATGTGTATATATATATATATGCATGGTATGCTTCATGCCTCGGGGGTAGTAAGCATGACTAAGCAAGCTGCGAACCGCCGCACTGCACCACTTAGACAGTGCTGAAAACGTCGTGTCATTTCGGGACCGTCGATTGGGTGTACACACGTGACGTGCTCTGTCTTGTGCAAGTTTGTTGTCTACTCACTCATACAGCGTGTTGGTGTGTGTACTTGCGCACTTACGGCACACACAACACACACAACACCCACAACACGCACACACACATATATATATATATATATATGCTTACCGTCAGTTTCGGGGGCGGCGAACACGGTACACATTGACGTGGCGATTCGTGCGTGCACTGTACATCAAGCTTGAGCACTGAATATCAAAGGGGTGTCAGCAGCCGCATTGGGAAAGAAACCACGTAGCGCTTCTCCGCACAGGCGTAGGGGCTCGTCTACTCCAGCGTAGTCAACGCTGATTTATCGAGATTCGCACGGGGAGTCTGTGGCTGTGGCAACGGAGCGTTTTGGATGTCCGATACCAGACCATGACCATCATTTACGACCACTTCGAGCTGCAAACCCCGACAGCCTTTCATCTCCTTGGCGCTTCTAAACCCGAAGCCCCTAAGCTGAACCCCAAATCCTGAACCCCACCCCTGCAGCCTGAACGACCGAATTCGAAACCCGATCCGACGGAAGAGCTGCTGGGGGTCTAAGGCCTCCTGCAGAGCAGCAGGCGCAGCCCGAAGAGGAGCAGGCAGCTGTGCGGGTTTCGGGCTTATGGATTTAAGGTTTCAGGGGGTTGGGGGTTCAGGATTGCGGGTTTTGGATTTTAGGTTGTCTTTTGAGTTCAGAGTTTGATCGTGCGGCCTTAGCCGTGAGGACCTCGCCATCATCAAGAATCATTTTATTTTGGACACAGGGAGGTTCATCACATGGATACAGGTCGTCGACGACAAATGAAGGTTAACAAGTTTGAGTTGGGCCTCTGCTGCCAACAAGATACCCGCTCTCTTGTAGATGCTACTAGATTCACTAGTTACTAGAGTTCTGGATCCTTAGCCGCCACGTCACCGAAAGTGAAAGCTCTGCCACTGGACGTTCAGCCGCGATTTTAAGCGCTGGACCTGAGAGGATGACATGGAGGAAGAGGAAGAAGAGTTCACCGACGATGAGGGTCCGGCCGACCGCTTCTAGCGCAGCCTGTGAAGATCCGCTGTCTGATCCTTCGGGACCAGCAAGGATGTAACACAGTAGCATAAAGTAACGCAGCCCGAAGTCATGCTAAGGTGGGTGCTTTCTTGGACTCCCACTGCCCAAGCCCTTAGTGCAGCAACGTAGCTACTTTCGAAAAGTTTGGTCTAGGCTTCTCTGACAAGTGCTGATGAAACAGTCTGTGGCTGCGAGGCATAAGCGCCCTGAGTCCTGAACTAGTCAAGCCCTGCCCCAACACTAAAGCAACCCGAACACCCCACAGTCTTCCAGAGATTTCCGGGGTAGGAATGCGGCAAATTGGAGCTGAATCGGTAAAGTCTGGCGAAATCTATACTTGCTTGCAGCCCTCCAATGCCACGCCGCTAAGCCCCCAAGTGCGCTCGTTGCAGCCGTATAAAGCCGGCATCCGTTCTCCGGAGCCCTGCGCAAACGTTCCTGCAAATGCAAACCCATGTCAATGTGTTTTGGTGCTTCATGGAGCACCTACTGTAGACCCCCAAAGCCTGCACCCCCAAAGCCACAAAACCCTCACTGGCCGGAGTCTCCATATGAGTGTACTTTCAAAGTCGTCCGCCAAAGGCCGGCGATTTTAGGTACTTGGTTTCAGGGTCATAACTGTTGAGGATTTCAAGGGCTTCACTCATGCTTACAGGAATATTTCACAGGAGTCCGAAGCAAAGGCACTCGACCACGTTGCGTGTGGACTTTGAGAACTTACGGGTTCCTAGCCTAAGTTACGGCAGTGGAGCTTGCGGGCAGTACCTGTTCGTGAGGGTTGACGGCGGGCGGCCAAAGAGCCAGAATCATGCTTGACCGTCAAAACTGTTTACGAGCCTGGCCAAATTCGTGGCCGCCGGCATGTCAGTGCAAGGGGAAAAGGTGTCGCTTCCCGTACTTTTGCTGAACGGCTCGGCTTTGGCGCTGTACGGGTTTGTGAGCGAGGCTTTCAGCTTGGGAACTTTCGGTACAGGGCTCTTGCCCTTTGGTTCAGGGGGATCAGATGCCCCGTGTGCCCGGCCCGGTGTGAGTGAAGAGGGGATTGCATGTCGTAGCACGAGACTGGTTTGGAGCGTATCCCGAAGTTGAGATCCTGGTTGCTTCGGGCCCCTGTGCTCACTCAGGCCCGGTATTTGGGCATCCGGCTGGGCATTTTTGTGGCCATCGTGCCACTTGGATGCAAGTGAGGGTCGGGTCCCAACAGAAGGCTAAGGTCAAGGTTTGGGGATCTGGGGGCTTCAGGGCCTTCAGAGCCTCTGAACTGAAGAGCTGCTGTTGCGTCGTCCTTTGTGTCTAATACGCGAGCGGGAAGACTACAAAAAAGTGGGTCAGCCACGTCATCTCTTCGCTGGAAGCCCTTAAACATGCATGAAGGGAAGCAGCCTGGCGGTGTCATTTTCTCTTTTGTGACACTTGTGGCTTCGGAATCCTTCTTCCAGGAGCGCAAGGAAACAAAATATCCAAAGTCATTGTAGCATACACTATGCTAACTGCTAATGTAAAGCATACCCGCAGCTTAGTTCATTTTAATCCCGGCTAAGCCCGTTGCTTGCAGGTAGCACCCAAGCTGGTGTGGCTTCATGCCTGCATGACCGCAGTCGTGTACCCCTGCATTACTATTCCAGTATGAGCCCGACTCAGTAAGACTCCCATACTCCACCGGGCAGTGTCAGTTGAATCGAAACCAGGATTCTGCTTGGCTTCGTGACGCAGTGGCTCTTCGGGGCTCCACCCCCAGCGTATCCAAATGATCAGGGAATTGCCACTGCCTGCATCATCAGTGCAGGCTGCTGTTGATGCTGATTCTCTGTTATGATGACTTGGATGGTGCATCTACCCCTCCCCTTCGATTGTATCCTTGTGGCATAATTACAGGACATGCCTGGCTCGAGGTTCAGGAGCTTAGGTTCCCATTGCCATCGACGATCCTGAAAGCTGGCAAGCTTTGGTTTTGGGCCAATAGGGCTATAGGGTTTAGGGGCATTGCAGTTCGAAGTATTCCAGGGCTCGGCTCGTTTTCTCTGACATGCGGAACAATCTAGAAACGGATTGTCAGGCCGGCCCTCTCCCGTTTGCACCCGAGAGAAGGCATCAACCCTTCCTTCGGCCATTCCTCATGAGTGCCGAAGGCACAATCCCGAATACGCAAATCTCGCAAAGGACATGCGGTTGTGCAGCAAATGCACTAACCGACTAACCACCTGACAACTTCCCTGCCCCCTTCCGTGACCAAGAATGCTAGTGAAACCTACAACAATAGCAAAACGAACGGAAATCACATCAGCAAAAACATAACTTTCGCACTAACAATAAGAAGTAACAGTTGAGCGATCCGAAAGACTCGGCCTAGTTTGCGGGGTTGCTATCATGGGTTTGGTAAAGAGTCCTCTATGAGATTGTAATGAATATGCAATGCTTTACGGTGTGTTTGTCTAATAGGTTTCGTCTAGTCTATGTCTTGCAGTTCTGGAGTGTGTTCGATACACCCCGAGCTCAGACCATCATGAGAACGTCTGCCCTCAAAGCCCACTCGACTAGCCCCTTTTGATCCTACCAGAGATCCTACCAGACGTTGGTTCGGGAGGAACCGTGTAGAATTGCTCAAGCATGTTCAAAACTCAGAAAAAGTTTCCGGGCTAGAAAAGCGGTTGAACCTCGACTTGTAGATCGCAGCATCGCCCGAGGCCGAGGTAAGATTCCTGTCCAATGTTTTCCTGAACCACATTACAGTGCCTGGGCTGTTGGGCTCTAGGGCTCGCGGTGTAGGGAGTCGGGTTTCTCGGGCTGGAGCTTCGCGGCAGGGTTTAGGGTTTATGGTGTTGAGGACCCGGTGGTGGCAGTGATATGATATGTAGACTCTAGGAGGACTTCAAGAAGCTTGGTGTTCCGCCTGCCGCCTGGAGTTCGAGGGACAGGGGCGATGTCGGGCAACCTGTGCGTAGACTTAGACCCTACATCCTAAGGCATCAATCAAAGCCTCAGATAGCGAGCTCTCCCTAAAATTGCTTGGTCAAGGGCAATGGGTCACGGACTTGAAACAGGCCCTATCAAACAGCACCTTCAGTGTTGAGGGCTTGCACAGCTTAGGGTTAAGGGTTTGCAATGCTTCTCATGCACATTTCCGACGCATGCACAAATGCCTTAACAAAGCCATGAAGCCGTGCCCTTTACAAGGAAAGGCTTTGTCCTATTTTGACTGAAATGATGGTGCAGACACCGGGATGTGAGTGAGGTCCAAGATCACTGTATAGATGGCTGCACATCTTTACACCAGGCAATCCAGAAATCTACAAATGATGGAGCTCTGGCTTCAAGACCTGAAGTCTTAACCCCAGAAGCCAAGCGCCCTTTGCTCCGAACCAATCCCTGACACTGGATTCTCCTGTGGTCGCTCATTCAACTACATAGTACCTAGGCACACAACAAGCCCCCAAGCCTTACAAAATCCTAAACAGTGAAATCCTAAGACCCTAAAACGTTCAGCCCACAGTTCCTTGCATATGTCCCCAGGTTGGAACGCTCTCCGCATTTGTCCTTGCGGGCGGTCGCCGGCTGAGATGTCACAGATGCGCAAGGTTTTTATTATCTTTCTCTTTGGTTTTGCGTTTGGGCTCTGCGGGTCGAAGAGAGTGGAAGGCTTTTTGCAAAGTGTCTTGAGATTCGACTTTGGGGTCTGGTTTCAGGTGCCAGATCGTCGACATGACCGTGAGAAGCCCTAAACCCAAACACCCCATGGCGGCTGCGTTGCCCGACCCCCATTCAGGATAAGCGTGGCAGCTGCACCTCCCGATGCGAAAGTTTGGGGTTTCACAGAAGCTCCAGAGTCTTGTTTGCGTGGGGAAGTCGGGATTCTTACATGTGGCAATCGTATTAGTATTGGTTGAAGTCCATGAAAAGGCTCCATATGTTGAAGAAACTCGCATGTACAGCCAACAGGCTGGCCATTCCGCGAATATTACAAGAATACCGTCCTAGGATGACTATTTCCAGGCGGTTGTCTACATTTTTTTTGTTCTGTTTCAGTTTCAGAAATCAGAAGCGTTGCTGCTGGTACAGGTTTCCTTTTTGGCTTGGCTGGTAAAACGTCAGCGCCTGTGATTGTTCTGGATACTGTTGCCACTACCGATGTGTACATATGAGTGTTTACCAGTACACAAGAACCCTACGTACCCTACCTAGATGCACGGCCATGCGCCCAAAACCCTGACGTGCAGCATCTCAAAGCTCGAAGCTCTCCTTGACAAAACCAATGGCAATGAGTCAGAGGGTCCGCAAGATGAGGATGTCAGGATTTAGCGTACAGTGACCTCAACTCGCCTTCCCGAAACTGTTTTATGCTCCGGTATCCACAGCAACAGTACCATGGATGGGCCAAAGAGATTGTGAGAAGAGCTGCAAAATGTCGCCGCACCCGGCATCCTTCCGAGGTGCAATAGCCTCAAGAAGTCCGAAGCTTATAGCGAACCCTCCTAGAAAAAGTTACAGAAGCCAGGCTGGGCAATTTTACAGGCTGGGGCCCTCAGAGCGGCTGGGAAGTTCCGGGCTTCGGAGAAGGTTTGATGGTACAGGATTATAGGGGCCTTGATAGTTAGAATATGATTTTCGGGTTCATGTCTGAGGGCTCCTTTTAGGGTTCCCTGAGGCTTCTTGTAATGGGTGTTCTGTTATCCTGAAGTTCTACGAAGGAGCCTTAAGGAAAAGCAGTCATGAGTATGCGAGCTCCTGCATTCCCCGAAAGATGACGCATAGAATCTTAGAGGCCCGCAGACGTCTAAACCCCAAGGATGGTTACCGTGCTTATTTGGACAAGTCCTCATCTTGGTCCAGGGATCTTGGTTTCGACCCGCTTGCTGGGATGCAGGATTTGGGCTTGATTTTGGGGAGGTGGTCTCCGTCATCAAAACTAGACTATTCTTGGCCTTTGGTATTCGACTGTGATCTGCTTGTTTCAAGGTTCGCAATGTAGACGTTTCGACTTAGGAGTCGAGGACCTCTGATGGTCTAGATGAGGTGTGAAGGAGTTCGGGAGTCGTTCCGTTCTCCGGAAAGCCGGTTGCAGTCATGAGTTATGATACGTAGTGATACCACCATGAAGATTGCAGGATCTCAAGTGAATGCCTTGACATGTCCACAACGCCCACATCATTGGCTTTGGTCCTGATAAACCGGGGTCCTGATGTGATCTGATGTGCAGCCTGGCCGGCTCGCAACTGAGGTCCTGTCAATGCAGACCAGCTTTTGCCAGCAGCAACTCCTGCACAGCAACCAACCAGCCAATGGAGACCGAAGATCTATCAAAAAGGGGTCAAATCTTCCTTGGGTTTGATCTGGGCGCGAACCAACCAAAAGCAGTCGCGGTCAGCACAACGAGCGAACCCCCAAATAAACAGCGTAGCGGCGACAGGACGGAAAACTGGCAGCAGCAGTAAGAAAGCAAGTCATGGCTGCCCAAGTTGGCTCGCTTGATCGGCTGGTTCTTGCAGGGCAGGGAGCAGGCGTTTTTGGATAGACCGACTAGATCCTGGTTATCGGCATGTGGATATTGTATCCTTGTAGACTCCGCATGGGCGGCCGTCGGTATGAGGGCCGCCAGCACCGCCACTGCCACTGCTACTGCTACTACTATGTCATGGTGACTTGCGGGACCACGCAACGCTCGAATAACGACTGAGATTACACAACCCTCCTAAAGCCCCGAGTTGCCCGAAATTCAAGCTCCCACACTCCTACAGCTGCATCATTGGTTCCGCGGGGGGTATCTAGACCTCTTGCAACATGTGTCATCAGGAACTCTCCGTGTCATCGTCCACGCTCCGAGACGCAAACCCGAGACCCAAAATGTTAAGCCCCAATTCTACGCCCTGGAGGCCAAAGCCCAACTCTATGCCCTAAACCCCAATCCCCGTGTCGAAGGCCCTGTGGTCGCTGAATCTCTGTGGATTTCACCCTCATGGCTGGAGCTTCGATGGCAAGGACCCATTGGGCTTTGGCTATTAAGGAACCTTCAGGGGTTCTGTAGTCAGGTCCAAGGCGTTTAGGGCTTAGAGGTCCTGGGCCTGGGTTTTGGGCTTTGGGGTTTTGAAGCTCATGGTTTAGGGTTGAGGCAGTTCAGCTGCAAGCGGGTTACAAGGTTTGATTGGCAGTTGGTGAGGTTCATGAGGCCTAGAGGCCTTGGCAAGAACGAATTGTGGACTCGACGATTTTGGGTTCAGGCGAGTTGAGTCCGGATACCTTCCTTGTAACTCCTGCCTGGCCTGGTCACAAGCAGTAGTGCTGCAATGGAAGCTGCACCTGATCGAAAGCAGCTTCCTAAGGATTGAAAGCTCGATATTTGTATGCCGGGCTGCAACAGTCCGCACTTGCTGTTTGCGATTGTTGGATTCTTAAATGTGACTCAGGTTTCGCGCTTTCGCAGGCCTAAGACTTAGGAGACAGACAGATAACGGAGTGATTGTTGGAACAGGTGGTTCCTTATTGGTCCGTAATCACCGCAAGCAAGGCCCGATCAACATGACAAAGTCTCCGGAGCCCACTTGGACTTGTAACAGGTTCTGGACGACCCACGACAACCACTACCAAAAAAACCCTGACCTCTATCCGAACCCTCGGGAAAAACAATCCCGAAGCCTCGAGCCCGAAACCCAAGTCCCAAGCCTTGACCTCAACAGAGCTGTACTACGTTACTACGATGCCCCGTAAGAGAGCTCAAGCAGGCCTGGACTAGAAGCTCGGTCAGGTTCAGGGGTTCAGCTACAAGTCCTGATGCTAAGAATCTTAAAGGTCGCAAAAATAGAATTTCGGCGGTCAAGTTTAGAGGCTTAGGCTTTGAAGTTTAGGGCGTGAGTTTTCCGTGTTCAGTTTAAGGGTTTACGGTTCGGGTGGCTTGCAGGATGCCGCGATGATCTTGCTGGTGATTGCGTGGCCCTTAGTCTTTGCTTGCCGGGTCCTGCTGCGAGGCCTAGGCTAGGGTTTAGGGTCAAGGTTACAACATTCGCTGTTGCATTAAACTGCACGGTGAGCCAAGAATTGAAACCCGACCAGAAGCCTGCTAAGAGCTCGCGATCAAGATCATTCCTGCAAGGGGGTTCGGAGAAGCATTTTGGCAGTGTTCACTCCAACAAGTGCAAGACCACTGGAAGGCCACGTACGGAGAATGTTTCATCACCAGGCTTCATAACTCCATGCAACGCATTGTAGCTGCGGGCGAGACACGACTGCATGGAAACGGTCGAGGCGAAATGGCAATGTCCACCGGCCGAACTGTCGAACGGTGCAAGGTACTGCATCGGGAGCAATTTTTTAAAGTTGGCTCGCCGCATTCGTCATGGCGCGGGACTGTCGATATTCCCGAAATCATGCAGCATGCCACAGCTGGAGCCGCAGAAATGCCGTTCGGGCCAATCAACCGCGCGTCGCACGGACACCAACCTATTCCATTACATTCTATCGCAAGAACTCGAAAGCCGTCGAAGCAGACTCCTCAAGAGGCCGGTTTCGAACACCGGGCAGTTCATGAGCAGAAACAGACAAGACTTATGCCCAGGGCGAAGCTGACGGGCCAGGCACTTTGAAAGATAAAACGTTTGTGGTAGTCGCAGCTGGTTTTCCTGTTTTAGACTGGCCAATGCCCCAAGACTTCTCCGGCTTTCGACTTCAAGGATATGAGCAGACTCTCATAAAGAATTCCCCGTGAGCCTCGTAATGTGTTGGGTCTTTGATGTCTAGGATTTCAGGGTGCGTGGTTCTTGGATTTGTTAAGCTTGAGGGAATCTGTCCCCAGACCTAACATGACACAAAAGTGGATCCGGAAGCCACCGACAGATCGCAGCCCGAAGATGTTAAAGCGAGTCCATGCCACAGCGCCGCAAGGTAGCGGTGATTGGTGCCCTGTACCTTCTGTATCAACTCATCCGAGGCGCTGGGTTGCCATTTTAGGCTCGAGGGGGTTTGGGTCAGGCTGCAGGGTTTCCGGGACGCGCGTCAGGGTTTGGGGTTCTGGAAAACGGAGCTTCGAAGAGGCGCGAAGCACAAGTAGAGATGAAGGCCCTAGAGCTGGAAGTAAGCGAGTCATTCAACCAGATCCGGCCTTTTTGAAATTTGTGCTTGCACGAGTATTCCTTGCCTGAGCCCCCCAGGCCGAAGCCCACCAATCCCGAGCTAGTCCTAATGCTTACACCTCTGGTTCCTGAACCGGAAACACTGCGCCTTAAACCCCGATTCCCCAATCCCGATGCATAGTCCCCTGCCACCAGGTTTGTACGAGGTGGCGCAAGCCGGCCAGCAGGTGCGGCAAAGTGTCAAAATACATCCACTTCAGGAGGGCGTGAGAAGTACAACGAGAAATGAACTTAGTAGCGGTGGAAGTGGCATTCGTCGTTGTCGTATGGGCGGCAGCTTGGTAGCCTTCCTTGTATGTACTCCACATTGTTGTCGTGGTCGCAGCAGTCGTGGTTCTGGTCGCGGTCATGAAGTTGTAGTAGTCGTCGTAGACGTAAGGATCGGAAAAGCAATATTAACCAGCCGATTCGAGTCTCATCTGCAAGGAGGCCATTCGTCTGTGTTGGGAGGTTCGGGGGCTTCGGTCTTGGAGGGTCAGCTTCTGGGATTGGGCCTGACGACGGGCTAAACCTAGGCCCCAGAGGCTACACATCAGCCTTAATCATAATTCGGGATGCCTTCGAAGATTGCTTTGATGTTGTAGTATGGGTCTCATGGAGACCAGCAGAGTAACGCTTTAGGCCTTATGGCTTGGTTGAAAGTCTTGCCGCCGACAGACGAGACATGAGCCTGGCAGATTCTCATACCTTCGCTGTGTAGGTTCCCTGCTATCTTCGGGAGGAGCTTGGTGACCCAAAAACCCTAAATGTCCGCGACTGCTTTGTGGCGGGGGCCTACCAGATCGAGGAGGGGTCATGCTGTAAATGAATGCCTTTTAACATTGCTAATTCTGTCTCACTGCTTTGAAGCAATGAGCTCATAGCTGGCTGTCATGATTGTGGGACTTGATGGCTTGCCACATGTCTTCGCTTGGTCTCTCCGGGCATCAAGCTGTTCTAAGTTGGTTTACAGGGCAACGGTTCGTTCTAAGTCCTAAACAGGTTCTCGGACGATGGGCGAATGACGCTAATTGCATCCGGGGCGCATGGTCTTTGTTCAGAGTTTAGGGTTTATTTGGGGTTTAGGGTTTGAGGGGTCTTGGAGTCTGGGACCTCAACCAGCTTGCTCAGTGTGGAAACAAAAACGGCAGGTTGCATCTGCGACGATCTACGTCCGCAACAAGGAGATGCGAAAACGCGTGGTGGAACGCCCAGTCCTCAGCATTTTTCGAGTGTGGGATCCAGTGCTCCATATCCCTTCCCACCAAGCCCTGCTCATGAGAAGTTGTCCAAGTCTACTGGATGAGGACTTTACCTTTTGTGAGGTAGGCTAGCTTGGAAGAGTGCTTGCAGCTCTTGCACATAGTGGACACTGTAAAGCTCGCAAACACGTCTTCAACCCAACACAACCCCCGCTGATATGGAAGTCTCCTTCCGCACTTAGCAAGGGCTCGAGCTTTTAGATGAGTTTTGGATTATTGACGTAGAGTGTAATCAGGTGTCGTGGCTCGTAGAGAAGCTTGCTATCGCCCCTGAGCCCGAAGCTTTAACTCACGTTAACCCTAAACCAACCGAGCCCAAGGCTTTGTGGCCTGTACAGTACACTCGAGCAAAAGCTCCCGTCATCTCCCAGAATATATATATATATATATATACATATATATATAGTTATATAATAATATATATATATGTATGTATTGAGTTGGAGACATGTAGGTAAGCAGGCGGCAAACTCAGACCTTTCAATGTCATTTCTATAAATTAAGAAGACCTGTTTGTAAACTCGTTCCGAGGCTACCGGGTCCTGAACTACTGCGTCTCCCCCGAGCCGGAATATTCCGAGAGGTGTCCATGCACACAAGGGCTTGGGTTCAAGTAGAGTTTTCGGGTTTAGGTTTGAAGCAATTAAGGCGTTCGCCACTTTTTCACAGTTTGGGGGCTCAGGCTCGTTATCTGACACACATCCTGTCCTGAGATGGTGTGGATGTTTGGTGTAAGTGCTTTTGCAACCTTAACACAACAGGTGCCGAACATTTTCTCGTGTGCTGCAACGTTTCCCTATCCGGAGCAAGGACAAAGTCGGAAAGCCTCAACATGACAGTTATCCACGTACAGAGACTGTTGACCATCACCCAAGCCGCAAGCAGTGATAATCTTCCGATAGCAACCGCCTGATTAGACCAAATTCACAACCACCATCAACTGATCATAGCTGCTTTCTTCAGGATCTTCAAAGTCATCGCAACAGCAACCGCAACAACGACACACCACCAGCACCAGCAGCGGGATTGAAAGCAGTCGTGAAAAAGCAATGCTAATACTGAGCACGCTTACTGCAGCCATCTTTGCCACAGGCTTGACCGTCGCCCTCCAGGGAAAGACTTGCAGTAGGCTCATGGTGTCAGAGCTCCCATGGACTTGGAAAAAAGCTTTACCGGCTTTACCCCAACCGACAACTCCGCGGCAAGTAGACACCGTCGGCTCTACTGCATCTGAGAGGTTATATCATTGTGAGACAATGTGAAACTGCATAGCATGTAGAATAGACCCTCACAGAAGACGAGCTCTGTAGATCATTTCATTCAATACTGAAACAAATATCTCACCTTTCTGAGTTCGTCGTGCTAGTCGATTTCCTGTGAGTCTCGTTTACTTCACTCGTTGGGTGGACCTGAAGTATTTCACAGTACAAGCGCCTCGCCTCTGATCGTGGCTATCATCGCTTTCGAGCTTTTACCACCACATCTCCCCGAAACCTTGCCCTAGTGGTTTGGGCCCTTCAACTTGCTGCAGTCCGAAGCCAGCGAGGTCGGAGGTGAAAGCCATAGAGAACCCAGCCTGGTAGCCGCAGAGCTTCGTCTTAGCTGTGAGAAGAGGTGTGTGGTTGGGCGAAGGGCTTGCTAGGGAAGAGTTGCTTAGAGTAGTTGCAGGATGGGAGGACAACTTCAGAAATGTATGCTTTCGTTTTTCTTCTTCGTCTTCAGGCAGTAGTCGTCATCGTAGCAGGAGTAGGGAGGAGGAGGGAGAGAAGAGGAGGAACTGCAGTAGCACGAGCAGCTGTAACATCGGTAGATCAGAGCTGGGCTTGTGCTCGTAGAATCGTGCTTCAGGATGTAGGGATGAAGAGCCAGCTGCTGAGACTCTTGTAGATCTATGCTGTCGTGCTAGACCCCGTGACGGCCTAGAGCTGGGGTTCAGGGTCCTGGAAATATTTACGTTTGCACAAAGACGGGGGCCTTAGTTTAGAGAGCTTTATACAGCTGTTTCTCAGACACTCACGTCTTTTTGCGCAGACTCCTGCTCTGCGCAACTTTATGTACGATGTCGAGCTTCATGACTTAATCTTCATCATATAGTACACCGCCTTCTCATTTAGTTGCCGTGTGTCCGGCCGAGACCAACTTGGATGACAAGTGTCCAGCTGCAAAGCTATGCTTCAGCTCGAAGCCCTGTGTTGCCTGAATTTCCAACCCGAGAGCCTGAAGCTATTGGCTGATTGCCCCGAAGCCCGAAAATCCTGAAGTCCTGCACCACGGAAAGTAAAGTGGCCCTTAATCCAAAACATGCTCTACCCTCTGACGGGGGCACAGTTTCGGGTGTAAAATCGCTGTCCCGTTTGATCTCGGTTACTCCGGATTTGAGTCGGCGGCGTCTTCCGCGATCCCTGAGAAGGTGATCGGCCAAGCAGCTTTCCCGACAAATGATGCCTGTCAACGAGCGCAGGTGTCACGTTCGGGTTCAGGATGCGCCGAACCATGCCGGTTTAGTTTGCAGGCCGATTCCCACCGAACTTTGACACTGGATCAGGATAAGGGCGCTTCAACCCGAAGCCCTGAGGTCTGCATCTATAACCCGAGGCCGTCAAAAAGGTTTCATTCTCGACGGTACCTTTCACCCTAGGCTCGTTGCAAGTTTTTACTGAAGCTTCGACACTAATGCTCATGACGGTTATGACGAAACAACACAGCGAGACTGCCATCTACAATATCTTGGATGTCATAATGGTAGAGCCATGCCGATACGAGCTCAAGAACACCAGACAGCTGACCCAAACTCGAACAATCTCGAACACATCAGTAAGTTGCCGCCTTCACCTGGATCACAACCTGTTGAGATATGCCAGATATGCCATGCATTCCCTACCCTGTCACACTGGATCCTCGAGCCCGAAAGCCTGGTTAAGTCTTGAAGTTTCGGGTCCCCGAAAAAATGCCTTGCATCCCAAAATAATCCCTCCATCGGGGTTCAGCCCTGAACTCAGCGGAACCCTCCGTGTTGCGTGCAGGGGGCTGGACAGCGCGGTCTAGAAGACGGTGTTTCCCACCAGCCGTGGTAAGACAAAGTCGTCGTATTCAATAAAAGTAGCAGTGCTGCCAGCAGCAGCAGTAGTAGTAGTTGTTGTCACAATAGTTGGTGTTCTATGCAAAGTAGTTGCTGAAGAAGTAGTAGTTGCTGCTTGAGTTGCAATAGTTTGCTAGTCATAGTTAAGACTCAGTGGCTCGGATTGTAACAGACTGGACCGCGCAAGTCTGGCCGTTAGGATGGGGAGGAGCGGTGGGCGACATGATACAGACGGCCGGCAGCAGCTGTCTGGTGCCGTGATGAAAGGAGACAGTGCCGGCAACTCCGAAAAACTCAACCCCGCACATCTCAAAGCCCGACCACTTCAATGATAACTGCCATGCTGGCAGCCCAAGCATCTACTCTGTCAAATGTCCCACAGGCTATCACAAGATGAAGGCATGAACCGTTGATGTGCCCAAACAGAGATGTCCTTCTGTCTTCTGGCAACGCGCCCGGCCGCCAAACATTTCGTTATTTTTTGGGACATTACAGTCGCCACGTTATTTCGCAGGAGCCCAATAGCCCTCAATGTATTTCATTTCTGAAATGATCGAGGGCTCTTCGTGCCTTCTTTTTGAGCATTGACTCTTGCGACTACGGTCCAAGAACCCAAGCTTGTTCACCCCAAGTCTTGAATGCCAACACCTAAAGCCCCCAAACCTCACCGCACATGCCAAAGACGTTTGGATTAGGGCTTCTTGGGCTCTCTTGCTTGACATTTAGTAGTCTTAGCTAGATGTACCGCACAGCAACGCCAAAAGCCGATTCGAAAAGAGCGCTTAGACGCTGAGCCCTGAGCTTTGTGCGCCGAGCAACCTGGAGCCGCCTTGGAGAAGCCACGTGCATTGCACTCAGACATGCCGGGTTGTGCTGATCCTTTGAGTGGGGCCTCTACATCGATGGGCTCTTTGGGGAAGCGCTTTGGTCCAAGGGCTTCTGTTGAAGCCACCCTGACCTCGCGCTCTTGGTCCTTTGCCTGCTATGGAAACCCTGGCGGACGCATTTTCGTGGTTGACGTCTTCATGCCCCTGCCTGAGACGTCAGCTGTCAAACACAATAGTTCCAGCGGCCGTAGTCCTGCCTCTATTGCCGTCCATGATGTTGACTGCGAGGGCTTTGCGATGTCAGCCAGCCACAACGCCTGGGGTAAAGAGCAATCCTTATAGTTTGCAGATGGTCCTGATGGAGGAAACAAGCGTTGGTTGAGAATGCGGTTTAGATGCTCCATCTATCTGCGCTTGTGTCAGGCTATGCTCGCGAGCCTGAGTTCGCCTGGCACTTGGTCGGAGTCGGCACACAGTTGTGGATTTCCGTACCTTTGCCCCAGCGACGGTCATCCAGAGCATCCCGATGCCAACTGAGTCACCCGACTGCACTAGGTACTAGTTACTCATTACCCTATTAGGTAGGTCCAGGTAGGTGTCATTCAAGATAGTCTTGGCCAACACAGCGCTGATAACATTGTTTTGACGGAAGAGAGCCCGACGCCATCCCGGTGGCAGGGTCCCTAGACCCCTAGCCAAAAAAAACGCCATGCCCTGAACCATGTCCGAGTGTGAGCGCCGAAACCATAAGCCCCACACCAACAACAATCCCACCTCGTGCCAGGGTGATGAAACAGCTGTCGCCGTATCTTGCAGCCCCCGGTTTGCACAGCAAAAGGAGGTTTTTGGGCACAGGGTTGTTGATTTATGAGGGCTTATGGCTTAAGGTCTATTTGGGGTTTAGGGTTTTAAGTTACTGGTTCACGCTGCACAGTGGCTGCCTACTGGGCTTGTTTTTCAAATCCATTCAGCCTTGAGCCTTTGCCCTCGACCCCCTGCCCCCGCAAATTCCAGGCACGTAGCCCTGAAACCCCCCCAAGCCCCGAAACCTGAAGACTTAACGCCACCAAACACACACTTCAAAGCCAAAGCCTTGGATCCTTGGATAGCCCAAGAGGAGACCGAGCCTGCAAAGAATTAGTAATTAGGGTTTAGAGTTCACGGTCTGGGTTTAAGCTTTTAGGGTTAAGGGTTCATGGCTTGGGGTCTATGGGGTTTCAGGGTGTCGGGTTCGAGGATTTTTGTTTAGGTTTAGGTGTTATGGTCCATCGTGTAGGTGTTATGGTTCAGGGTTCAGCGTTTAGGATGTAGGATTCATGGGATGTTCCGGGTTTAGGGTTCGCAGTTTCTTTCCTTCATACAAAAGACAGCGCTTGGGCATAGCGAGGTTCAAAGCTTGGCACCACTTCGAGCCGCCTGCCGCCAGCCGGTGAGTGCTGGCGAAGAGGCCGTACGGCCTGCAGTGTTGCCTTAGCCCTAAGCCCCAAACTCGAAGCTCCCAAGTNTGCTGGCGAAGAGGCCGTACGGCCTGCAGTGTTGCCTTAGCCCTAAGCCCCAAACTCGAAGCTCCCAAGTAGCTTCGGGTGTGTTGTTAAGGTTCGAAAGCGAAAGGATGCATAAGTTCCTCGCGCCCCCGGCATCTCGGGCATCTTTGCTTCGGATCTAGGGTTGAGTTTTTGTTGCGGAAGTCTTTGCATTAGGCTCTGGGTTTGAGGGGTCCTGTTTTGCTCACACCTTGATAAAANCCCGGCATCTCGGGCATCTTTGCTTCGGATCTAGGGTTGAGTTTTTGTTGCGGAAGTCTTTGCATTAGGCTCTGGGTTTGAGGGGTCCTGTTTTGCTCACACCTTGATAAAACGCCTCTGCGCTTAGAATGGCTCCGTGTCAGCTGAAATCTAAAACCTGAACCGCGAGGCCTTCCAGCAGCTGCTGAAGCTGCCCGCGAAGAGGCCGTGGCTTCCTAAGCGCCAGAAGACCCTAAGCGNCGCTTAGAATGGCTCCGTGTCAGCTGAAATCTAAAACCTGAACCGCGAGGCCTTCCAGCAGCTGCTGAAGCTGCCCGCGAAGAGGCCGTGGCTTCCTAAGCGCCAGAAGACCCTAAGCGACGCGAAACCTTTAAACTCCCAAAGCTCCTGGACCCGAAATGCCAATCCTTCACCCCAAAGTCCCCAAGCCGCAAGCCCCTAAACACCCCCAAAGCGCCAACCCAAGAAGGCTTACAGGCTCTAAGCCCCCGACATGCCCGGAGGCGCGACCAGATCCACAGGGTGGAAGCGGCGAGCTCCGCAGAACAGTGGGCAGCTCTCACCGAGGGCAAGGATGATTACGATTGGCATCCTTTCACCAAGCAGCGCTTCATGGTGGACCTTGCCGGAAATTATGTGCTCTACACCAAGACTGGNACCGAGGGCAAGGATGATTACGATTGGCATCCTTTCACCAAGCAGCGCTTCATGGTGGACCTTGCCGGAAATTATGTGCTCTACACCAAGACTGGGTCGATTTTTGACGGCCTCAAGGAATATCTGCTTCTGACGCATATCTTACCGGCGGAGCCGAAGCCCTCGAAGACCGAGAGCATCCTGTTCGCTAAGCGAACGCCTTCCAAGTGACCAGTTGGCGGCTTTTGAATCCGCCTGGCAGTTTCCGCAGGTAAGGAAGCATCGACTTCCTCGAGGCCCCATTGCTCGAGGCCCCATGGAAACCCATGCAAATGTGAAAGCATGGAAATGAGAGACGACAGCCAATCGGATTGAACTTCATGTCACACGCACACACCAGTTTCAAGTAGCTACCCCCGGCGGCTCGGGCAATGACCCGGGAAACGCATCGATGGATTGGAATCACAAGACATTTGCAGAACGGGAAAATTGGGAGGCACAACGCATCGCAACTTTTCATAATTTACGAATCATACCAACCAATCGAAAGGAACTTGGACTATAATTACTTACGTATGCGTCGATTTACTAATCATGAAGATTTTTGCAAATATTCATATAGGTTTAAATACAGGTATGATATCTTCGGAAACTCCCATATGCACTGAAAAGACTAGTTTATTTGATGAATTATGTTAGATTAAATTTAAAATAAGATCCGAGATGATATATATATATATATATATTCGAAAGATTCGTTTAAATTTGGTGGGAATTAATAGTTCGTAAATTTATCTCGCTCGGT